>CAKAKR010063460.1:199272-211959 GCA_916700685.1 Adelosebastes latens
CTTAGAGATAGGGTGAGAAGCTCAGTCATCCGTGAGGGACTCGGAGTAGAGCCGCTGCTCCTTTGCGTCGAAAGGAGCCAGTTGAGGTGGTTCGGGCATCTAGTAAGGATGCCCCCTGGGCGCCTCCCTTGGGAGGTGTTCCAGGCACGACCAGCTGGGAGGAGACCACGGGGAAGACCCAGGACTAGGTGGAGAGATTATATCTCCACTCTGGCCTGGGAACGCCTGGGGATCCCCCAGTCAGAGCTGGTTAATGTGGCCCGGGAAAGGGAAGTTTGGGGTCCCCTGCTGGAGCTGTTGCCCCCGCGACCCGATCCCGGATAAGCGGTTGAAGATGGATGGATGGATGTTTAGTATGAATAATTACTTTTTTTTAGGAAACCGGTTTAGAATTAGCATATTAAATATTAAATAGGGGGGTTAAACTAAAGTGTTATGAATTAACTATAATACATAAAAATATACCAATACCAAATATTTGTTGGAACCATCATCTCCACTGAGGATTTACAGCTTTTCTCTATCTTATTATGAAAGTGAATATCTGTGTCTTTAACTGAGCAGTCAAAATTATGTCTGCCAGACTAATTTTATTACCTTTTAGAGACAAAACAATACTTAAAATCAACTGAATTATTGATAATGAAATACTATTATTAGTTTTAGGCAGCCTATCAATGTATTTGTAAAATTAATGTGTATAAACCTGAGTTTGTGTAGTGCTGTATGTTGTCCACTAATTTGATTTTATATTCAGCTCCATTAAACCATTAAAAAAAAAAAAAATAAAGTGATGAACTATAACGTGTTTAGAAAAATAGCCGGTGTGCTAAAGCTTTGGCAGTCAATCTGTAGGATGACTGGATCTCCTTCACCTCACATCCCCCACTTGACAAGCTGCCACCGCTGCCTCCTCTGTGTTCTGTTACAATTACAAGATTAATGGACAGGGTGGATTTTGGTTCACAGGAATTAATTGTGTCTCATTTTACTCCCATGCCCCGACAGATGAAACAATCAGGCCAGTAAACCTGGTGGTGATTCTTGTCAACACGAGTGCAGACGCAAATTAATAGCTAGATGCTCAACAAGCCATAACTTCCCAGAGCAGTCTGGGCAGGTTCGGGATATATAGTGGATATGTACAAAGCCCTCTCAGCGTGGCAGCACTAAAACTGTTTTTTTGTTGGTTTTCTCCTTCACTTGCTCTCACAGTTAGGTTCAAAGTGTTGTTTACAGCGCATGCATGCATCAGCTAAATGTCCCTACATATACTGTAGCCTCTACAAAACAACTCTGTTCCTTCACTTAGGTGATCAAGCATTCTTTGAAGAAGCTTAAAATGTCTTTTCAAAATTATAGCACAGGACAGTACCGGACAGTAACTTGCATTTGTTGTTGTCTTGCATAGTAGTAGACTAGGAAAGCCCCATATTGTATTAGATTCTACTTGACTAATCTGATAAATACCCTTGATAGTAAATGATATAAACACTTCTTGCAATCAAAACATTTCCTCAATAAGAAAATGTGAGACTTTGATATGCTATAAGACACATTCTATGACAACAACCTCAGGGGGTTAATACCCCTATCAATATGGGAGTGGGCAAATATGCTTGCTTTATGCAAATGTCTGAATATGTTTATTATTGGAAATCAATTAACACAAAACAATGACACATTTTGTCCAGAAACCCTCACAGGTACTGCATTTAGCATAAAAAACATGCTGAAATCATAACATGGCAAACTGCAGCCCAACAGGTAACAACAGCTGTCAGTGTGTCAGTGTGCTGACTTGAATATGATTTGCCCCCAAACTGCATGTGATTATCATAAAGTGGGCATGTTTGTAAAGGGGAGACTCGTGGGTACCCATAGAACCCATTTTCAGGTCAAATCCCTTTGAAAACGGCCATGGCAGTTTTTCCTCGCCAAAAAGTTTGAAGCGTTATTTAGCCTCTTTGGCGACAAGCTAGTATGACATGTTTGGTACCAATTAATTCTTTAGGTTTTTTTAGTTTCACATGATGCCAGTAGCTTCACTCTAGCTTTAATACTGAGCCCACTACAACTTAAAAATTACAAGTTGCGTTAATGCGTTAAAGAAATTAGTGGCGTTAAAACTAATTTGAGCTAAAGTGATATTATCGCGTTAACTTTGACAGCCCTCATTTTTTTTAAGGACCAGTGTGTAACATTTAGGGGGATCTATCCGCAGAAATGGAATATAATATTAATAAGTATGTTTTCTTTAGTGTATAATCACCTCAAAATAAAAAAAAAAACATGTTTTGTTAACACTAGTAAATTTTCCTGCATCGGCCAGAATCGATAATGTTACTCGCTGCTGTCACCGCCGCTCTTTCTCTCTCTTGCTTCACCACTGAGTTCCCACGTACACACACACTCTAGTCATTGGCTTTGTTCCAAATGACCTAACTGGCTCTAGAGAGGGCCATTCACGTTTTTGCATCAGCGACATAAGTTCTTCTACACGCTTGGCACACGGGAGAAGCTTCAGTTGGTTGCAATCAACAACCGCACAGCTAGATACCGCCAGATCCTACACACTGCTCCTTTAAAATTATTCTATGTTTGCAGCTCATACAGCTCATAGTCATTTGACAGGTTCTGGATCTACTATGAAAGGATCCCAACAGAAATATTATGCAAATTTATATCAGAATACTTATCAATATCAACTGACATTCAAAAGAAAAAAAAAATGTTTTGCCATATCACCCAGCCCTAGTAGATAGATCGTAAAGAAGATGGTTAAGTAGATGAGGTATCAAATAATGCAATGTCAGCCCAGACATGTAAAAACTATAAATCTACTAACACTGGCCTTGGTTTTACCTCCAATGAAGGCTAATGTACAGCCTTTCATTTGGTGTGGATTCTAAAACAATCCCAGAGAGAATCTCCTAACCTGTCCAGCTACTGCCTCTGCAGTGTTTGGGAATGTCAAGGATCCTTTGAGCCATTTTGAGTTTCCAGTGATGGATATTGGCAAACAGCTTGCCTCTGTGAGTAAGGATAACCTTCCATTTGATCAATCTTGCACCCGTCTCTAAGACTATACCCTCCAATAAATCAATAGCCTAGATGTGTTTGTCCTGGTGCTTTCCATTCTCCTCGAGCCCTTTCCATACGCTCCTGTCCTGAAGTACCTTTCTTTCCTCTTGCTACTCTGGACATTTTGTCTATGATATCTATATCCCTTTGTTCTTCTTTTACATCTTATTTTTAAGCTTATTCGTCAGATACGATCTAAAAGCTGTTGCGAATTGCGTCGTCTGCTAATTTGTCATGATATTTCACAGTATTTGCTAGTGTTTGTCATCAAACAGTACTTCACACTTGGCTGCCTGTTTTGGTTAATTTTATAGAGAACAAAGGGAACTTTCTGTATGCAGCACCAAGGGAGAAGCCTTTTTGGACTGTGAAAGCTACAAGATATGGAAAACCAAACACAGAGGGAATTTGATTGAGAGTCGGGACAAGTGGCAATTTATCATCAAACAATGAAGTAAGGCACTTAGAACAACAGGACTTAGGGTGTTAGCGTTAATATTTTTCCATTAAGATTATTCCAGCCTGGAGAAAAAAAACATTTTTGCTTTTAATTTCATGTTAGAACACAGTCATTATTTTGTAATACTCACAGGAACAAGTTTGTGGATGCCGCAATTAAATTTCATGAACAAAACACTTTTGGTGCGGCTGTGCAATCCCTGCAGGATTGCTGGTCGCCTTCTTTCTCTCCTAAGATTCAGTGGAAGGGGGGTGTTTTCTAATGACTTCAAATAATCTCACAGAGCGTCAACCACATATACCAATTATTAATTAGAAACTGGAAATCCCTCCGAGATCTCGCCTTGGTGCAAGAAAAAAAAGAATTAGGTAGTCCCATTAGTTGCCAAGCTGCGAGCTATTTCAAGTTCATCTTCAAATGCAGGGTGTACTGCCAAGCATCCAAGAGATGTATGGATAGATCAATCAAGGCATCTTTACTGAGATTATATGGTGTATATATACAGTGTGACACAGTTACATTGACTTTTTGTCTGGGTTGGAGTTACACATTAGCCTGCTGTTTAACTGCTTGCTACTGCAATAACTTAAATATTTCAAATTCTCTAATGTCAGGTTGAAATTGGTTGAAATTACTTGACTGAAACTGAAAGCCACATATTATAAATCATGATTAAATAAAACATCACCTTTTAAGTTGATATGGAGAACATGTTAGCAAACAGTTGATTATTTACACATCCAGCTGTTATGTAGCAACATCAACATTCATTTGGAATTATGTTTCTTTCCAGATATTAGTCCAGTGTTCACTCTTCAACTGTTTTTGGTCTCTACCAACTCCTGTTGGTATATACTGTATACTGTATATGACTCTTTAGCTGCTAAATTCAACTAGGTTCACATCTAAACAATGAGCTGAAACTCCCTATAATGCGCCGTAAAGAGGATCTGAAGATTCAGGTGATAATTCTCTGTCGGTTCATCACTACGAGCAACCCGGCATTTGAGGGATTGTAAAACGCATTCTCACTGACGTTAAATACCGACGCTTGGTCAGTGGCCCTACAATTCAAACTATGACGCTCTAGGTATCCCTCCCTCTAGGATCAGTTTTGGATCTGTCGGGGACGGCTTGTCAGTTTCCGCTCCTAACATGCATAGTGTCTTTTCAAAATAAGCTTCCAACGTAGGTTTACTTGGTTAGGTATAGGTAAAGATTGTGGTTTTTGTTAAAATAATTACGTTTGTTGTGTAAAATAAGTATTCATGTTACGGAACTTATGTATGTACGTAAGTTACATAACAAAAGTAAGATAAAATAAGTCAACGTTGACTTGAAAGAGGTGAAAGTCTGTTTGTTTGACTCTATCCATCCACCCCTACCTCCTCCCAAATAAGCAAACTTTCTTTCTCATTATACTACTTCAGTTGCTCTGAGCGTGGTGAAGTGCCACGGATGGGTTGACATTGGATTTAGTTGAAAGCCTGGTGCGACTCATACAGACGCTAAACGGTACCTTGGTGCGTCGGACCAGATGGACCAGACCCCAACGGCCACTGACCAAGCATCGGTGTTTGATGAGGAGTGAGAAAGTGGCAGTTCAGCGATGCAGCCGCCACGCACTGCGGACGTGCCCAGCCTGGCCCGGGAGTTAAGGTGTTGATTTTAATTTATTTTTAATTTAAGGTGTATTCCTATTCTTATTACGCTACAATTTTATAGCGTTTCAGAAACAACAGGCCTCTCATTTTTTGTGTTTTGCCTTTTTCACATTGCTTTACACTTTTTTAGCAGTAAAAATGTAAATGTCCATCTAAATGCAACATTTAATGCAATTAAGGCAGTCAATGATTTACGGGTTTTGAATGATGCATGCACTTCATATACAGTCTCCAATTTGAAAGAGATGTAGTACGCAAGTTATGCGCAGTTCACTCAGCACTTCAGTCAAACACACATTTACCTTCAGTGCTTTTGTTCATGTCAGACTGATGAGGTATTAAACACATATTCTGAGTTTTTAGTTTCTCAGAAATAATTTGAAATAATACAGTGACCGACCACACAAATTCTGTGGTCCAGCAGAGCTGTCTGAACATTTTTAATTTAAGTGAACTCCAAACACAATTTCCTGTGGTTACACAGCACATTTTGCTCTGTCATGTCAAGAGTTTTCAGTTCTGCTGCTTCCATGCTCTCATAATCATTGTACAGGAGCATTATTGTGATCAAGGAAGCATGTTCATACTGTATGACTGTAGGTATAACTGTATGTGAACGGGTGGGTGGGGGCAGTTCAGGAGATAGGGAATGGCAGGAGCGGGGGTTATTGTAGGTCAGGAGGGAGTGGCAGGGTCTGAAAAGGCAGGGGAGTTAGTATGTAGGTAAATGAACAGGCTGGGAGAGGAACATGGCAAGAATCAGGCTAATATTGTGACATTGTGTTCTGTCCAAAAGCAATTCAGCTGTTAATGTACATTTATTGCATACAACCAAGACTTTAAAGGGTACCATCAACTTCCAACTGTGACCTTATTAAAATGTTGAGTTGTGCAAAGGACAACTTCACTGATAGTTGTAGAAATGAGGAATGTGCTGCAGGCTCTCGCTGAGTTCACATAGAGGCTAGTTGGTTAGTTTATCATGTGCTGTTAGTCAGATTGTCCTAAACCCCACTGTAAATGAAACAAAATGTTATAAGATCCGGGTGGGAAAGCACTTTTGCTTATTGTTTATGGCTGTTTGGAGTTACAAATGGTGGTTATTTATTGGTATTGGCCACTAGCTTACACTTAACACTGCCAAACTACTGCACATACACTTAATTACTTTGCACTTCATACACTCTCACATACCCATACATCTAATACTACTGTCCACACTGACCTATAGAGTATTCATATATATACCACTGTCTATAGAATACATATCTGATCTATAGCATATATGACATATTCATATCATACATCCAGCTGTTTATTCTGTAGATAATGTCTTACTATTAACATTCCTTGTACTTACACCAGCACTATATATCTTTTTTTTACTTATACATGCAGTGCCTACTGTAAGTGCTTCACATGTTTAGACTGTTCATACATCTAGTGTATTGCAACACATCCTCACGCAGCTTGGTTAGTCGCCCTACGCTTACAACTATGGTCCCCTTCTAGCACCAGTTTTGGACTCAGCTATGGCGTGTCAATATAAGTTTGTTACATGCATAGTGTCTTTTCAAAATAAACTTCTGTGTTCACAAAAAAACGTACAATTTCCGCTACTACTAATACTTGGTTAGGTTTAGGAATTTGGTTAAAATAAGTTGTTACACAACTGACGTTAAGTAGTTACGTGACAAAACCATGGTAAAATAAGTCAATATTGACTTTGTTTCACACAGGACACTATCAGTGGTCTCCTGGGTGAAAGTCCTGTGTTTGTTTGACCATCCTCCCCTAACACCAGCCATACATGGACTTTCTTGTTCTTTATACTACGCCTGTTGTTCTGTCAGTCTACTGACGCTGATGGGTTTACATTGGAGTTAGTTGAAAACCTGCTGGGTCTCATACAGATGCTGAACGGTGCCTTGGTACATCGGTATCAGACGCCAAGGGGCAACGACCAAGCAGCAGTATTTGATGCTTCAAAAATGAGAACGGGTTGTTTAGCCTACTCATATCTTCCCCTACCGTTTATTATACATTTTATATTTATTCTATATATTACTGTTCATTCTGTATATACTCTGCACATTACGCTGCACTCTTGGCACCTCTGGTTAGATGCTAATCGGCATCTCATTGTCTTGGTACGTGTGCAACGACAAAGTTGAATCTAATCTAATATTATTGCAAATCAGAGTATGTGAAGTTGTGTATTTCACACTTCTTACACTGAATAAACAGTTTGAAATGTACCTCTTATTATTGCCTAGAGGCAGGCCCCCATTCAAAATGATCTAGACCCGCTCCTGGTTTACACTTGACTACAACAACCTTCGGGCTACTATAAATCTTTACCTCTTATCAGCAAGGAAATTCATAACGTCCTTCGTCAGACTATTGCCTGACGACAGAGCTCATCTCTCATCCTCGTTAACCAAGTGGCTAGTCTTCTTAATGAGCACTATTAAAAGGTAAAGTGTCATTACCACAGCACTCTGTCTATTCATTACAACCATCAATGTCTATTGATGTCCGTCTTCATCTAATCATAGAACTCTTCTGCTAGCACTCATCTTCATCTTTTACCTCCCTCTCACATTACACCCGATTAATGTCAAATTACTTCCCTTTTGCCACATTCAGTTTTGCTATTGTATGCAAATAGTCATAAAGCATCACGACCGTCAGAGAGGCTGACAGAGACGGAGGGACGGCTTGATGTTAATATATACAGCTGGTCCATGTAAAGCTTTTATGTAACTCTCTCTTGAGTGCGACTTTCCAACCATTGGGTTAATCATACTTTGGTGTGAACATATCAGAAGAAAAGGCTATTGTCCAATGAAGGTAAATAGAGGTTTGGAAACTTGAGCGCAACTTTCTCCATTAGTGTATTTAACTGCCTTGGTGTCCTGACAGTCCTCTCTAGGTTATGGCCACTCCGGTTTCACAAGTACGTCATTTTGCATCACCTTTTGAACTGCTCCACCTAATTGGATCTAACAAGTGGACAGTAACTTTCAAACTGAGGCTGCTGCAACCAGAATAACACATCCCGTTCATTAGCAACTAGACTTAACGGACCGTAGCGCCTCTGGCAATGTTAGTCTGTTGGACGATGCTGAAATATCTCAACTACTATCAGACATTGCCAATACATTAAAAACCAATGACAAATCTCATCTGTACTTATATGCCATTTTCTTTGGCTAACATATATGTTATGCTGCAGTCAAGATGTGTTGAAACACATTCTCGCTCCCAACTCTTCAAACACCGACGCTTGGTCAGTGGCCCTACGCAAACTATGATGCTCTAGGTACCCCTCTAGCATCAGCTTTGGATGTGTCAGGAACAGCGTGTCAGTTTCCACTCATTACATGCATATAGTGTATTTTCAAAATAAACTTCCAACGTAGATTTATTTAACACAATGACAATTATTGTCCGGTAACCCTCACAGGTACTGCATTTAGCATACAAAACATATGCTCAAATCATAACATGACAAACTAAACCCCAACAGGCAACAACAGCTGTCTATGACTTGCCCAAAACTGCATGTGATTAACATAAAGTGGGCATGTCTGTAAAGGGGAGACTCGTGGGTACCCATTTAACCTATTTTCATTCACATATGTTGAGGTCAGAAGTCAAAGGGGTCATGCCAGTTTTTCCTTGCCAAAATTAAGCATAAGTTTGGTACCAATGAATTCCTTAGGGTTTTTAGTTTCATTGGATGCCAGTATCTTCACAGTAGCTTTAACACTGAGCCACAATCTATAATCTAAAAATATCAAGATGTGTTAATGCGTTAAAGAAATTAGTGGCGTTAAAACACATTTACATTAAAGCGTTGTTATGGCGTTAACTTTGACAGCCCTAATACGTAAAAGTAAGGCAAAGTAAGGCAAAATAAGTCAACGTTGACTTGGTTTCACACTGGACACGATCAGTGGTCTCCTGGGTGAAAATCTGTGTGTGCTTGACCCCAACCATCCACCTCGACCTTCTCCCTAAACAGACTTTCTCACTCTTTATACTACATCAGTTTCTCTGATCATCTAATAACGACACAAGTGGGTTGACATTGGAGTTAGTTGGAAGCCTTGTGCATTATATACTAAAGGTTGCCTCGGTGCGTCTGTATCAGACACGAGAGCCACTGACCAAATGTTGGTATTTGACGAGTGGGGAGTGAAGGTGGTTCACAACATTGCATGGACCCAACACTGGTGTGGGTGGGGTGACAAATTCCTTCCGCAGCTATGTCTGGCACTCCCTGGGAAAAAAACGAAAAATAAATTCCCTGCCTATGTTCACTGTATCAGTTAAATAATAAACTATGTGGCTTCGTCACCTACATTCTTTCATCGTTTGAATAATTTAGGATGTTATGAAGACATGGAGTTGTTCTAAAGACATATTAGGTAAAACATCTGATCAAAATACATCTCACAGCCATGCTCAAAATAAAATTACAATGCCATCCTGACCCCCAAACAATACATGCACATTTTAGAAAATCTTTAGTTTGCAGCAGCTGTTTTCTCTTCTCACCTGAAAAATATTATTTAAATATTGTTCATTGATTAGTTCAGTTAATTAATTATTCAGATTCAACATCTGCTGATCAACCTTGTGCTATTAAGTTCACTCAGTGTGTGCACAACAACTATTCACTACTTGTTGAGTCAACTTGAGATTTTAAAACAGCAGAT
This sequence comes from Adelosebastes latens, assembly GCA_916700685.1. Classification (NCBI taxonomy): domain Eukaryota; kingdom Metazoa; phylum Chordata; class Actinopteri; order Perciformes; family Sebastidae; genus Adelosebastes; species Adelosebastes latens. Next base: position 209,208 of record CAKAKR010063460.1, read on the forward strand.
AAACTTTTTTTTGTTTAACATTTGTGGGTGGGCGTAATGGGAGTTAATTCACATGTGTCACCAGAGTAAATTGAGGCCTCTATATATAAATATGTGCGTATTAAGAGAGTCTAATACTCATTTCTGATGCTCTGCATTCTCGCTGCTGCAACCTTGTATACTCATTTGTCCCTCCGTCCCCTCGGCGTCTTATTACATGCATCCCCTAATGAAGGCGGAATGGAATCACTGTTTGTTATATCAGCGGGGGTCTGAGGACTGTCCTGCATAATTGGGAAGTAAGTGGGATAGATATGTGAAAGTGAATAAATAAGCCCAATGTAATTAATGAGGACCAATGATTCGACCGGTGATAATTAAATCTGCCGTGTTTTTTAATTTGCATGATTAAGATGTTAGTTAACGTTACGTTGTACCCACGCGTTACAGGTTGTTCATTCTCAAAATGTCAACATATCAGAATTCTCAACACTGCACTTAATTATCTTCAGGAGCTTTAAAACTATCAGCTAAATCAATTTACTTTAATCTGCAAGCAATTAAAGTGTGACTTTTAAGAATGCTAATGTGCCACATGCTGTACTTCTATCTCGGCGTGTTTAAACACAGACGTCACCCAAAACATCTCAGCGGCTCCAAGCGGGGGGAGGGGGTTGGTTGTTCACTGTGCTTATTGTCTGAACAGGAATAATCAAAGTGTTTAACCCTCGTCCTACCAACATAGTTAACATACGGAGACTACCGACTGGGGACCTCAAGAATAAACTACTTAAAAATGTTAGCTTATTTCTTCTCAAAACATTATTAGTTATGTAATTAATGTCATCTGGGAAAAAAAAAAAATTCTAGGAAGTTACACCTTATACCATATTATGTAAAACCAAAATAGACAGAGCACATGAGGAGATCTGTGCCTACTGCAATTGGCTGCTTTTGACTGGGGTCCCGCAGGATCTAATCTCTATAAACAGATCCTGCATTCAGTAGGCAACGGGACAAGAGTTTGGTGTCATTCTGGTTTCTGTTTATAGTCCAAGTAGTATTGACCATGTTCGAGCATGCTTTGGTTGAATGCATGCAAACATTCCATGTGGAGAACAAAAGTGGTGGAACGCATTGGCCGAAATACAAACTCTTAACCCATCGGCTATCGCTTGACGATGATTTAGCTTTTTATTAGTTTAAAATTAGCTTGTAAACTGGCTACTTGTGAAACAATCCGGTCGTACGTGTAGTCTCTGAACTCCAACTTCAGTCTCGCATTTCAAGTTGCTAACTGGACAATGGTAAACAATGAGGAGCACATGGAGAAGGAAGTCCTGGCCCGGATATCTGCTGGCTACACCAGAACCCCAGAAATATAGCCCCTTGCCCTTATCTGGCTTATCTGTCGTCAGACAGACTAAATTGCCAAGTACCCCAATACATTGGTATTTAAAATTATTACTTTAAAAGCACTAATTAAAACAGAAACAGAAAACAATGATATGAAGTCATTAGGAACAAATTGATTGACAAAGTCATGAACAATTGGAATGATAGAATAAAACATGACAAAGAGTATACCTCTGGGGTCTGCGGGTACCCCGGTCGGTAGGATGAGGGTTAAGCAGGAGGGATATTTCTTTTCATATTTTTGCTCATACTCGACTCGAATATAAGTTTGATTTTATGCCGCGTTTCATGATTCAAAAGAGGTCAGGAGTGATTTGCATATTTTGACATTTTAAACAATTCACAGCTCCAAAAAAAAGGATTTTAAAACCTGCCTGAAATCATCCACAGTGGATTTGAAGGAGCCAAATGGACTGAACCAGCATGGGCCCTCAATTGTGCTGTTAATATTATACTGTCAAATGGAGAGGGCAACACTTGACAATGATGAACAATGAGTATTTCCAAGCCTTTCATGTCCACCAGCCACGTGGTTATTGAGGCGAGCACTTTCACTGATATTCTATTGTAATGTTTTATTGGCCAAGACAGGGGGATGAGGTGAAGAGGAGGAAGAAAAAGACAATTTGGTGAGTTTAGACACAGAGCCATTCCCCCCACCTCCATCTCCCACATCACCCTAACACCTGAACTGCATTGTAACTCATTGATATCGTCATTGTAACCTCTCTTTTGCCCGGATGATTGTGGCAGTAGACCAAACATTGTTGAGACACGTTTGTGACCGGAGGGAAACTACAGTAGTTTCAATCTCTTGATCACCTGGGAAATCCAGGGAGGAGGAAGTGAATGAGCATTAGTCCCAATAGTCTCACTTCCTTTAAAGCTGTAATGTGAGATTTTTTCAACAATAAAATTGTACCAGATGAGTTAGATATATGACACAGCTCCAGTCCGAATGTGTCCGATCCAATAAATAACTGGACCAAAAAGATCTCCGACGTGTGCAACAAAATGTCCTTCCAAAACAAGCCATGATTATTATAAAAAAAGATACATATGAGCGTTTTCTGGCGGATTGATTATGTTTAAACAACTAAAACTAATTGATTAAGGTTAGAGAAATATTGTGGCCATGGTTAGGCTGCAAAGATTATTTGATTTATCCATTAGTCAATTGACAGAAAACTAATCAGCAATCCTCTAACAAATCCTCATTCAAATACCATCTACGAATACATTACTTAAACAGCTGATCAATAGTCCAGTGTTGGTCATGTATGGTTTTCTTTGTTCCTTTTCCCCGATGATGGGCCTTGAGGCTAAACAAAAATTGTGGAAGATTGTGTATGAATGT
>CAKAKR010063460.1:212310-249605 GCA_916700685.1 Adelosebastes latens
TAGTCCCAATAGTCTCACTTCCTTTAAAGCTGTAATGTGAGATTTTTTCAACAATAAAATTGTACCAGATGAGTTAGATATATGACACAGCTCCAGTCCGAATGTGTCCGATCCAATAAATAACTGGACCAAAAAGATCTCCGACGTGTGCAACAAAATGTCCTTCCAAAACAAGCCATGATTATTATAAAAAAAGATACATATGAGCGTTTTCTGGCGGATTGATTATGTTTAAACAACTAAAACTAATTGATTAAGGTTAGAGAAATATTGTGGCCATGGTTAGGCTGCAAAGATTATTTGATTTATCCATTAGTCAATTGACAGAAAACTAATCAGCAATCCTCTAACAAATCCTCATTCAAATACCATCTACGAATACATTACTTAAACAGCTGATCAATAGTCCAGTGTTGGTCATGTATGGTTTTCTTTGTTCCTTTTCCCCGATGATGGGCCTTGAGGCTAAACAAAAATTGTGGAAGATTGTGTATGAATGTGAAATTTATATGTGAAATTTAAATATGTTTGAAAATCTGAGTGTTATTGGTGTAACACAAATGTGATGTTGTATATAGTATGTGTGTGATAAATTAATGTATCTGATTTCGGACCCCAGGAAGACTAGCTGGTGCCATTGGTATCAGCTAATGGGGATCCTTTTTAAATAAAATAAATAAACAAATGTGCAATCGCTTTGGAATTGTTTTTTTTTTTGGCAAAAATACCACATATTTCCTGGTTTTAGTTTTCCAACGTGAAGATGTAGTGTATTTTTCAGTTTTATATCATTGTAAACTAATATTTTTGGGTTTCGAACTGTTGGTCAAACAAAACAGGACATTTGAATATGTCACCTTGGGCTGTGGGAAATCATAATTGGCATTTTTCATTATTTTCTGAAATTTTTTTAAGACAAAGTAATTTAATAATTGAGAAAATAACAAACATATTAATCAATACTGATAATAATTGTTAGTTGTGGCCCTAATTTTTAAAGGTGCAGTGAGTTTGCAGATTGCAACCAACTGAAACTTCTCCCATGTGCCAAGTTTATCGGAGAACTATGGTGGCCGATGTGAAAACGTGAATGGCCTTATCTAGGGCCAGTGTTTGGTTTGCCCGTTCTGGGCTACTGTAGAAACATGGCGGACTCTGTGAAGATGATCCTCTCCCTTTGTAGATATAAACAGCTTATTGAATATGAATCAATATTATGTTACTGTGATGCCTATTTTCTCACATCAAATGTTTTAAGAAACATTGTGTACTAGCTGTAAAATGAGAAAGTTTGCTCCGGCTGGAGCGGTGCTTGGTATTTCCTCGACTTATCTCAACATGGCTGCCGGGTCACAAACATGAGCATCGAAATAGAATAGAAAAAAATATTTTTCTATCTATATGAGCTTCAAGTCTTCAGAACCGTGTTCACAGTTCCATCCCTTGTGTGTATATGGAGAAAACTAATTTTCTGGGAATGCCACCACGGACTTTGAGACGAGGGAACCGGATGTGCTAAAATGCTAACTCATTTCCGGGTTTTAGGACTCATTCTTATAGCACTCTATAACAGACTTAAGATTTTTTTTTTTTTTAACTGGGAACCAAAAATGGCCTCTGGGTTTTCTGAGAAGAGTCATTATTTTCATGACCACAAGGGGTCACCGGCCAGAAAAAATTTAAACATGGAGTTGTTTTTCTCTTTATGACAGTTTTTCCTTGAAGGCACCTCTCCAAAGAGGAAACTATTTTGCAGAATTTGCCACGGATGAGCTTGGCCTGCTGTAGCTGTCAAGATGAGGGTTGTGGTGACACAGCAGGGGGGTGGGGGGGTCTCCTTTAACGACAGCCTTAAAGGAAAAGTAAAGCAAAGTAAAGCACAGTAAAGAAGGAACATAAAGCTAAAAGCAGAGTTTGCCATTGCTGGTCATCTCAACCTCAGGCTGGATGCTGTTTCATTGAGGTCTCATCAAAATGAGTGATAGGAGTCAGAAACCTGGCAAGTGGAGGGGTGGGGTTGGTCGCAAAAAATGTGTCTTTAACGACATTTACACCTGCTGTAACAGCCTCATATAGTTGCAACTGAGAATACCCTGCGGTGTGCTACAATAAAAGTGGGCTAGCTTGTACTTTAAGTGATTTGTCAGTGAACAAATGTAAATGTAAAAAAATGTAAATCAAACAACAGCATCTCCATATAGTAACGGTCCCTGTGGTGGTGACTTGTTGTGTGGAGCTTCAGATGTGGAAGTCAGTGGCGCACACAGCAACAGCTCTGTGATTAATACCACTGACAAAGCAGTAACTAATGATCGATTGAGGATGCTTGGATTCTAAAGACCATTTCCCCTTCACTTACTTTGCCTTTTTCCAAAGCCGTCTGATATTTTGATCACTGGCAGGGGCCATGTCAGTGGAATTAATCACTAATTTAAAGCTGGGACCTTCTCATTTGCACAGAACTCCAGTCACGGAAGGAGATTTTGAATGATAGTTTCAGATTCACCTGATGTCAGTGGAGCCTTTACCTGATCACCTGGGAAATCCTGGGAGGAGGAAGTGAATGAGCATTGGTCCCCAAGGTCCCACTTCTTTTAAAGCTATAATGTGAGATTTCTTTTTTTTTTTTACTATAAAATGGTACCAGATGAGTTAGATATATGACACAGCTCCAGCTCGAATGTGTCTGATCCTGTGTGTTAATGCCCGGGCTGGTCTCATACACTGTTCGTAGCTTTACTTACGGAATGTAATGCACACAAAATCAATTTGTATGTAATCCACCTAATTGTGAACCAGGAAGTTTAAAGAGCGACAGTGTGACTGCGTAGGGAGGAGGTCGGGGTCGATAGGTGGGTCAAAAAACAAGACTTTCGCCCAGAATACCGCTGTTCGTGTCCCGTGTGAAACCACAAGTCAACGTTGACTTATATGTCACATAACTTCCATACTCAAGTAACACCAAATCCATAGTTATTTTAACCCAAACCATGCTTTTTTCCTAGAGCTAGCCAAGTCGTTTTGTTGCCTGAACCTAACCATGTTGTTTCCTGTGAAGAAGGAATTTTATTTTGAAAAGACTGCATGTGTAATGAGTGGAAATTGACGTGTTGCTGGACATTCGTAGGCAACCAGATCTCATGGGATGGCGTATAAATAGCACAACATTACAATGACATTCCGCATGTCATGACAACACATTTTAGCCTTTTCGCGTGTTATTTGTACGCCACACAACAAAACTATGGTAACATCAGCAATTAGGTTCAGGCAACAAAACCACTTAGGTTTAGGAAAAACATCATGGTTGGGCTTAAAATACCTGTGCAAACTAAGTAAAATACATACGTAACAACGTAACATAACTACGGAAAACACATCACAATTGTAACTAAAAAACATCTCAGAAACATCACTAATATAACTTACTTTTTTGTGGCTTAAAGGAACAGTGTGTAGCGTTTAGAATAGAATATTAATAAGGGCTGTCAATCGATTCAAATATTTAATCGTTAGTAATCGCATGGTTGTCTATAGTTAATCACAATTAAAATTGTGTTCAAAATGTATCTTGAAGAGAGATTTGTCAAGTATTTAATACTCTTATCAACATGGGAGTGGGCACATTTGCTTGCTTTATGTAAATGTATGTATATATTTATTATTGTAAATCAATTAACAACACAAAACAATGACACATATTGTCCAGAAACCCTCACAGGTACTGCATTTAGCATAGAAAAATGGGCTTGAATCATAACATGGCAAACTCATGCCCAACACGCAGTTTGATTTTTTAGTTTCATATGATGCCAGTATCTTCACTCTAACTTTAAAACTGAGCCCGCTACCACCTACAAATTGCAAGTTGTTTTAATGCGTCAAATAAATTAGTGGAGTTAAAACAAATTTGTATTAACACATTATCATCATGTTAACTTTGACAGCCCTGATTAATATGTGTTTTCTTTAGTGTATAAACCCCTGAAAATAAAAAAGTTTTTGTTAGCTTAGAATGAGCCATTTATATCTACATAGGGAGCGGGTCCTCTTCACAGAGCCGGACGCCATGTTTCTACAGTAGCCCAGAATGAACAAAACAAACACTGGCTCTAGATAGGGACATTCGGGTTTTCATGTTTTTGCGTCGGTCACCGTAGTTCTCCTACACGCTTGGCACAACGGTCACTTGGCTGCAATCTGCAACCTCACCGCTAGATGGTGCCAAATACTACACACTGCACCTTAAATGATTGGTTGAGTTTAAGCAACTACATCTAATTGATTAAGGTAGGGGAAAGCAAGTAAATAGCTTCTGCCCTTCCTCTTAAAGAACATGTCAAGACTACATCAATTCAGTTTTATGTTGTATTAAGCATGAATTAGAGCTTGTGCTTTGACACTTTTACTGTGTTGTGTGGTAGGCACTGCAAATGTGTATGACACACAGAGAGAGAGAGAGAGAGTGAGGGGGAGATTAGACTGCATCATAATTACACCACACCAACAGGTTGAGCTACTGCCATGTGCTGTTCTTGCCGTTTATGTTTACTTCACCGCGTACAGTCATTTAAAACGAACAGCCCCCGGAGCAGTCCTTTTATACACGGTTAACTCTATCCACACTCACACCCGATATGTGTCCATCAATGAAATCTCCATCCATTCATATATCGAGCCAGGGAAACATGGCTCAACATTTACAGCCTAATGCATTATGCAGCAGCTTTTAAAAGAAGATGATTGGAGAATTCCCATCTGAAACGCAGCTGCAACATCAAAGTGCGAGTGGGAAGAAAATTAAATGGTACAGAAATAAATAATGGTAGACTTGATTTCTTTGCTAATTGGGATCTCTGGCACTTGGGTCAAAAGGCTCCCACCAGACAAAAGCCCCTAAGAGGAAGAGCTCTGTTGTGTTAAAGGTGGTATATATACGGCACAATAACATGTTGCACTCGCATACTTTTCACTCTGAGTATGCACTCGGTGGTTGAGGTGGTGGGAATGTGACGCCAGTGTTGGAACAAAGCGAGGCAGAGGAGGCGGTGGTTAATACTCTGTGGGCTGAATGAGCTTCATGAAGAGACTCTCACAGCTGGAATAAAAAGGCCACGTGTGTCAGACAGTATCCTGACCATCCTCTCTGTACTAATGAAGGCTGTTTCCCACCCCCAAGGCCTGCTCGGCTGCTGCCAAGTAGCCGGACAAACACTAGAGGGCTCTCTCCATGGTCTCCATCCTGCTGTCACTCACACTGCACTCACACTCACATTCAGCCATGCAATGATGAGCATGACCTTTTTACTAACTGTCTTAATAAGACCCGTGTCAAACTTCCGCTGCTCCTTGTCCTTTAATAATGTGGGCTTTAGTTTTTTTAATTTTTTTTTTTACACACAGACACATTCATGTGTCAAGAATACAAATACCTGTCACTTTAAGGGCTAGTAAGCCCTCAATAGTTTAACTCTCTTCTGCTGTGCCAACAGGGCTACTATGTGTGTGTGTCCATTGCTTAACCCTATCAAATTTCAGTTTATTGAAAGGATAGGATAGCCCCTTGAGATGTAGCATCTCATTTTCGAGGGGGTCCTATAGACACAAATACAGAAACACATACAGACAAAACAGCATTACATAACAAACATATACTGCAAATACACAGATACAGACAGCTTGCTCACCATCTCCCACCCAGACCCCCACCTCAGCCCTCTGCTGTTATACAAGAAACATTTGATACAATGACCATATTTAAATCAATTACATCAGCATAAAGAACAATTGCAACAGTTTTGTCTTCAGTTTATATGTAGCACAAATAAACTGAGGATCATAAGTACACACAAATTAAAAAAAACATGAACAGGTTGTTTTAAGATGAGAAAATAAAGATGTCCCGAAGCTATGGAAAGAGGTAATAGATCTCAGAAAAAGAGGAAGATTATTCCAGTCTGATGGAGCTTTTGTATTGGAATGACCTGCGTCCAACTTCTTTGAAAATATATATATATTTTTTTTTTACACTTTATTTTTTCAAGACTGTTTTCATATATGCAATCCAATGTTTGTAATTACAACAGTCTATAAACCAACTTTTAAGTAGATGAGCTTACAGACAAACCCATCAAGTACACTTAGAGAAAACAACCTTAACATTCAAAAACAAAAAACAAAACCAGGAAAATAAATAACAATAATAATAATGACAAAAAAAAAGATTAGAGTTAAAAAACAACAACAACAAAGCAAAAAAAAACACACATAACAAAAAAAAGGCTTTAGTTTTTTTAAGCACTAACACATTCATGTATCAAGAATACAAATAACTGTCACTTTAAGGGCTAGTAAGCCTCAATAGTTTTACTCTCTTCTGCTGTGCCAACAGGGCTACTAAATGTGTGTGTGTCCATCTGTTCATTGCTTAACCCTATCAAATGACAGTGTAAATGAGCAGCCTCGGTTTCGTTTCACTAATCAGCCTGGCTGTATTTCATTTCACTAATCACAGAGAGGAGGTCAACTCGTGCGTCGCTGCCTCAGTAACGAGAGGAGTTAGAATATAAGAGGAAGAGAAATAAAGTAATGAGAGGATTTTTTTTTTTACCTGCACACACCTATCTACAGTATAGTCTATAGCCGGCAATCGGAGACGGTGTAACCTTTGCGCGTCAGTGGCTGTGCAGAGCGGCATGCGTTCATTTGTGCGCCTGTTGACCCGGCTCCTCATCAACCCAATGAGCGCCGTGGAGGAGGAGGCTCTCTTTTTACCGCCGCGCATCTCTCCACCATCTCCTCCTCCTCACTTTCCCAGTCGGCCAGCGAGCCTGTCGGAGCTCTTAACTACACACAAACACTGTCACTCCGCCTTGACAAACTGCAGGTGAAGGATATCTAAAGCCTCTCTCCGCGTTTTGGCTCATTTTATCCCCCCTACCTACCGCCTCGAGTGAAACGCATTGGGACTTTTTTCTTTTGCGTATTTTTTTTTTTTATTTGGTGAAACGATGCAGCAGCAGCAGAAGCAGCAGCGGCGGGAAAGGATGCAAGTCTCACTATAGTAAGTATAGCCCGCCACCATGTTATAGCCTATAAACGTGTATTACTGATTGGCGTTTTTAGTGGATGGATGGACTTCTCATCCTCCTCTCCATCACGAGGATCCGGTCTTTTCCCGGCACGAAGCGATAGAGCAAGTCTCACAGAGAGGTCTGCAACTTGGGCTGCCTTTTTTTTTATTCACATTTCACTTGCCTCTGCATGTCTGTATAAGTGGCACATAATGCTGCCTGTGTATATGGGTTTATTCCACCGTAAATCGGACTGTCCGTGCGCTCTGGTGCCACATCTGATGCACTGAGAGACAGACGAGGCTGATGGGATGCAATGTCTCCTCAAAGGGTAAAACTTCAGAGAGAGGGCTGAATGTATTTTGGGTAATCGTGCTGCAGACTATTGCAGAGGCGTAAAAAAAAAGGCAAGTAGTTCAAACTTTCAGGGTTCTCTTTTATTTTTGACGAGACATTGGAGATTGTACTGCTCCTCCAGTGTGTCTAGAGTACCTTGGACAGCTCCTCCGCTGCTTGGCGCTCGCTTTGCGGCTGAGCTGAGCTGTCTGGAGCGGCTGCTTTCTGGCGAGGAGCTGTCCAACACCCGTGGTGCTGAAACCGCCTGCTTAGTCACGCACCACAGTGACTTAATATGCAGGAAAAAATGCATTTTTTTCATGCATACTACATTTTTTTTATTTCAAAATGTTTTAATTCCTTAATTTTCCCTTTTTGTTTTATTAACCTGCTCCTGCATCTTTTAGTCTTCGCCTGTAGTAGTAGTAGAGAAAAAAGCCACAGTATAACTTGCATCACACATCCACACTTTGTGATATTGCAGTTGGCTTCAGGTGGAATACGTTACAGCTTTATTGTCCTTGGAATTGCATTCCTGGAGCCACACTAACAGCAGCAGCATATATGACCACAGTGACATAGTGTGCGCAGTAAAAGTTACCGGAACTAACACTGACACGGTGCTGATAGCGAGCCATTCCGGGCTGTGATAGCATGTCCACCTGCATCAGTTAGAGCTGAAAGCCAACCCTTTGTGTCTGTGCTTTTTTTTTTTTTTTTTTTCCTATTTTGTATGAACAATGCAGAACAGTGTGTTGTACAGTGATGCAGACTGAGCTGTTGAAGCTAAATCTGTTTTTGATTAAAGGGCAACATTTACATTATAGGCTACATCTTTTATTATTCCACAGTTGTTCCACTCTTTTGTATTTAATTCCTTTATTTTTTTTCTTATTTTATTACAGTCTTTCTGTGTTAAAAAAAAAGTTAATGTCCATGTTGATTAGAAAAAAAGTACTTCCACTGTAATATCACACATGTGATCCAATGATTAATCATGTCTAAATACCTCCACAATGATCTCATCTGGATTACTATGATATCAGTGAGCTGCAGCGCTGTTGACATTGTACCGCTCACCTGCAGCCACCCCATCCATCTATAGCTTACACACTATTGCATGCAAGCATGCACGGGGTTTTTCGAGGCATTTGATTGCAGCCCATAACAGCATGTCACCCGAGATGTATTGTGAAAACATCAATCACCAAGAAACATGTAATTGCTCAAAATCTTTCCAGGATAATCCCCAGAACAACAGATTAAAGCAAGGCAATCTGATGTTGTGGGCTGCATAGCCTCAGAGTACAGACATACCCATTTGTTGTTCAATTGTAGCAGCATAATGTGAAAACAAGATTGGAATGGAGGGTCATGACTGAGACAGATAGATCATTTGTAATGATGAAGAAGTGACATCTTGGTATTATTGTGTGAAAATGAGAATTTTATTCCTGTTTTTTAAAATCCCCTTTTTTAAGTATTTTTGCTTGCCTCCAAAAGTGTTTGTTCTCCTCTCTCTCTGTCTCGTCTCATTTGTTCAAATGTTTATTTGTCTCTACTTTCTCGTTCCCGCCTCCCTCTGTCTCCCCCCACCCACCTCCTCCTGACAACTCCTCACAAGACTAAAAAAGACAGCTAACAAACAACTGTGATCCCTCCCTTATAGGTCTCCCCCTCGGAATAACGCCAAATGGATGGATGCTGCGCAGCTCTCCTCACCCTCCTCACCAACTGCTATGGAGGCATGCCAAGCCATGCAAGTGACCTTTATCACGCCATGAATGCAAGCTCCGCCGTTCAAAGAGGACACAAGTAACCTTTTCTTGTTATCTAAGAAGGAGCTGTTGATCTGACGAGAGGAGCTGGGAAAACGAGAGGAGCCGAGAGAGAGAAGGAGAAGAAGCAAACAAACAAACAAACAAAACAAAAACAAAACACACACACGACAGGATGCCAAAGCGGTCCGAGGAGATGCTGATGGATCTGTGGATGTCCTTGCTGCTGGTGTGGATTACTTGTGTTCCTTGCGCGTCCATGACTCCCATCACAGGCCAGTCCAAAAGTACACAAACTGGTGGGTCCACGGCGGTGGCGAGCGGCCCTGGCGAAGGACAAAGATTACTGAGCCGCGCCAAGAGAGGATGGGTTTGGAATCAAATGTTTGTGCTGGAGGAATTTTCTGGACCCGATCCAATTCTAGTTGGCAGGGTGAGTGCTGTGATTGTCAGCATTATATTAAGCTCGCTTATCGTGTGGAAACATTAATTCGGCCATTTGAATGCTCCCTCCATTTTTTTTCTCATCTTCTTCTTCCCATGGGCAGTGGGAGGGTTTTTTTGGTTGTCAAGGGGGAAGCAGAGATATGGGGACAAGAGAGAGACAGCTCTCGAAATGCTTTTGGAAATAATTAAACTCATCATATAATGGTGGCGACATCTTTTTTTGCTGTGTTGGGTGTCCTTGAAATGCGAGAAAACTGTGTAGCAGTCACAGATTATGTTACTTTTTTTCTAACACGTTGTAAAACTGAATGAAACGTTATGTTTTGAACACAAACAAAACAGTTTGTTTAGGTTTAGGCAACGGAACTATAACTTCTTTATGTTTAGGCAACAAAACCACCAAGTTAAGTTAAGGAAAAAAAGGTAATTTTTTGGCTCAAAATAAGTACGTGTGAAAAGTGAGAGTGAAACTTAAAAGCAACACTTTCTAACAAGTAAAACTGAATGAAACGTTACGCTTTGAACACAAACAAAAACAGCTTGTTTAGGTTACGGCAACAGAACTAAAACGTCTTTAGGTTTAGGCAACACAACCATTTATTTGGCTTAAAATAACTGTTTAAAAAGTGAAAGTGAAACATAAGGTTGTGATTTCACATAGCATGTGAACCCCAGTCTCCTGGGAGAAAGTACTGTGTTTTGTGTCCCATCCATTGCCCCCGACCTCTGACCCCACATACAGTTTCACGCTGTCTATGGGCCTTTCTCTTACCACACAAAATACAGATGCACGAGAAAGTCTCTTTTTTTTATTTCAATCCCATCCCGTACTGTAAAAAGGCAATTTGAATTGTGCATGACATATGAGTGGGTTATTTTAGCTACGGTTAGTTTTCCCATTCCACCCTCTATAATGAACAGAACTGCGGGCTAATCCTGCGGCTAAGGGCCACCTGCTCCCTGGCCTGTGTGGAAGTGTCAGGCAGGTTTCAGGGGAGGGGTGGGAAGGCTGCTGGCCAGCTCCGGCCAAAGCAGCTTGTTCACAGCTCATTGCTGGGACTCACCTGGGGAGAGTCAGCCTGGCTGCCACGCTCGCTTCCCTCCCCCAGAATATCACCCTGCCGCTCCATGGCACGGGCAGGAACGCAGGCCGTCCAGCATATTTGATCTTGTTCAGTAATAGCTTTTGCAAACAGTGTTGCGGTGCCTAATATTTGATAATTGGTGGGTATGGCTTTCTTGTTTTGTGACATATTGCCATTGTTGTGCATTGAAATATATATTTTCTTTCATGGCACCTGACAGCACAGAAGCAAAAAAGCAGTCGTTGCACAAGAAAAATAAGTGTGGTCCAAGTAGTTTTTTTTTTTCACTCCCTCTTTTTCTTCTATCCCGAGCATTGTCATATGGCTGCATCAATTATACATGTGCCACCATGTGGGGTTTTGCACCTGTGTTTTCTAAATACCATACGAACACAGAAATGCCGTTAAGTGATGCATTAATTTTTCAAGCGAGTCAATTAGGCAGCCTCTGCTGGATTCGATGAGGGCTGCTCATCAGGATGCTGAAACAAACAAGCAAACGCTCACCGGGGCCGCGTTGACCGTACATACAGTGCATACGTACGTGAGCTTGGAAATTTAAAGGTTGGATCTCAGCTGTGAGATATTGAGCATCACATATTGATATGTTTCAACCTGATTTAATATTTAGAGATATTTTAATGAAAATATTTCTTTAAAATAAAAAAAAAAGCCACACAAGAAAAAAAAAATACTATTAAACGATGACAGACGTGGCTAACGGAGTTGTGATTCATGATTCCAAGCTCTCACACACACTCTCAATATCATGCTGTGTGCCTGTGGCCCGAGTGTGAAATGCTTTGGAGGATTGGTGGCACAAAGTCAAGCTGTGTTCCCGGTCATGCAAGATGCTTTCTCTCAAGGCCTCGGTTAATGCTTTGCAACAAACTTGACTGCAGGAACGGTTAGTCATGAGCATCTTCCTGTTGAAGGACATAGTGGTAGGAGGTAGGGGGGGGGCAGCTCTGGATGAAGAAGAACTCTGCATGCGTTTTTGCGAGGTGATGATGATGATGATGATGGGTTGCGTTCACTGCAAGGTTAAGTGCTCATGACTATGCCTGGCAGAGCTAAGATAAGTCCTATGTTGAACCAAGATGGCACTGTATTGGTTTAAGACTATAAATCTCTCTCCCTCTCGGTCCCCCCTTTTCTTCCCCTTTTCTCTGTGTTTCTCACGCTTAATTAAAAAATGAATCAAAATGGGTGGGAGGTGTGATTCAAATGGGTCATACAGCTCTCTGTGTGCTGCGTGTGTGGTTGTGGGCCTATTATCAAGGAAGTCCAGGGCCAAGATTGGACTCTTTCCATCCCATAGTTTTTTATTGCCGGCGCGCACTCTGAGGTTTAATTATACGTGCATTCCCAGTCCTCTGCCCGCGACCGTGGCTCCCCTCAACTAACATCGGGAAGGAGAGTGAGAGATAGTGTTTGTGAGAGGGGGACAGAGAGAGATTGTGCCATCGATTTTTTAACGGTGTGTCATTCTCGGTGTTCTCTCTCAGCAGAGGCTATTAGCATAAACGCAGGAAAGCAGGGGGAGGAGGAGGGTTTTAGAGGAGGCGGAGGTGTGGAAGAGCGAGGAGGACGGCCACAAGGCGTGACAGCACCCTTCCCTTTTGCTGTTCTTCTCCAGCGCGTCGTCTCTTGACATTGTGATTCACTGAGCGGCGTGTTCGTCAGCCCCCGTCAGTCCCGTTGGCGTCGGGGGAAGCAGACATGCAGTACCTGTTAAAGTGAAGCAGGGGAGACAGCTGTGAAAGCTTGTTGCTCGGCTGTAGCTTAAAACGAACACGGTGTTGGAAGGGATTTTAGGATTACTCATCATGAGCAAGGGACGGTTCAGAAATAACCCGTCATTAAGAATAGAAATAGGCAAATGAAGTGTGAAGGTAGATAGGCTCTAACGTATCGCTCTTGCGGACTGAGCTAAGGGACGAGCGTTTGCTCATTGTTGACGACGAGTGGGAGACGCCACTTCAGCGAGTAAAGACTCTCATGTAGGCCATTGGAAGGCAAGCAGAGGGGGCTTTTAGGTAAAGCAGCTCTTTATTCACCATTGCACAGCCATGACGGAAAAGTGTAGCCTGGGTTTTAAAATAAAATAAGCGTTCTTTAGTATATAAGGTTGTTGTCACACGATTTGACTGTTATCAGCTCGTTAAATGTGCGTTATCAGTCGTTGTAATCCTCATAGATGAGGGGCAGTAGGGGCCTGCTACACCTGCTACATTGTAAAAGTGAAAGTGAAACTTAAAAGCAACACGTTCTAACACATTGTAAAACTGAATGAAACGTTACGTTTCGAACACAAACAAAACAGCTTGTTTAGGTTTAGGCAACAGAACTACAACTTATTTATGTTTAGGCAACAAAACTACCAAGTTAAGTTAAGGAAAAAATATATTTTTTTTGGCTCAAAATAAGTAGGTGTGAAAAGTGAAAGTGAAACTTAAAAGCAACACGTTCTAACAAGTAAAACTGAATGAAAAGATACGTTTTGAACACAAACAAAACAGCTTGTTTAGGTTAGGGCAACAGAACTTAAACGTCTTTAGGTTTAGGCAACACAACCATTTATTTGGCTTAAAATAACTGTTTAAAAAGTGAAAGTGAAACATAAGGTTGTGATTTCACATAGCATGTGAACCCCAGTCTCCTGGGAGAAAGTACTGTGTTTTGTGTCCCATCCATTGCCCCCGACCTCTGACCCCACATGGAGTTTCACGCTATCTACGGGCCTTTCTCAAAGCGGACCGTCCCCACTCCCACTCCGTGACAGAGTGAACTCCGTCTGTAGTCTCACTCACAGCTGAATGAAGCACCCTTCTTTAAGGTGTAGGGTATACATACAGCGGCAAGCTTTGGGATGAACATTTCATAACCATGGTTTCGTATCAAGCAGATGTGCAAAGGTTCAGAGTATTAAGAATAATAAGAATATGCAAAAAACAGAGAAACTAAAAATAAAAATAATTAAATCAAATGCCCATGCTTCTGTGGTGGAATTTCTCTTCTTTTTTTGTAAACATTTTCTGATTTTTAACTCTGATGTTAAATGAGCTGCTTGGTTTTTGCAACAGTCTCTATACAACACTTTACGATCAAATGGACACGTCTACCATTTTCTAGACTTGACTTTTTATCCTCAATACAATGTAACCTTAAGTTTTTAAATATCTATTTAGTTTGAGCAGTGTACGTTTGTACGGGTAGTTGCACGGAACTTACGTTTGTAAGGAGCGCCGTTGCACGTGACCAGTAAGTCGGCATCGATGCAGGCTCGCTGTTGGAGGGTTTTATAATCCACTTCCACTCCATGCTAATTTGTTTGGGATTGCACTTAATAGGGCGGACCCTCCACACAAATGCGCAAACAGAGTTGAAGTAGGTAAGGTGAGGGAGTAGGGGGTGGTTTGAGAAAGGCCCTATACTACGGCGCCTGACTTCCCTTTTCGTCATAATTACTATGATTGCTAGAGGTCGCTGTCATCTTCTTTAAGTCCTTATTTCAGTGATCTACCATGTGAATTGATGATAAAACCTACTATTAGATGTAGCAGGCCTCTTCTGACTCACATCTATGACCTGATAATGCCCATTTAATGACCTGATAACAGTCTAACCTTGTTGAAGACCTTTCTTCATCTTGGCACGAGGCCTATCCGAACCTAATGCAATGTCTGCCATGTTTTTCCCACTACTTTGCCTCCTCAATCAAAGCTATTTCAATTATTCAAACACACAGCGAAGCAACTCATTTACACCAGGCCATTAAAGGCAAAACACTGTCTTAGAACAAAAAGACAAACAGTGAACAAATTGCTGCGTTTGCACCAAAGCGAAATCAGAATCCTTCCCTTTGTAGTGCGAGGCAGATTGATGGCAGTTAGCAGCGCTGGGATATCTAACATCCTCAGACGCAACTTCTCTGGACTGCTTTACTTCCCCGGCGATCATTTAGCATATGGGGTGCGAGGATTGATAATGATGGATTCCAGTCCGCCGATATTGTAGTGCAGATGTGGTAAATTGACTGATCCCCTCATCCTATTGTCCAACGCTTTTATCCACCGCAGCATTGTATGTGTTTTTCACACAAAGAGAATTGATAATCAACCATTAATATTCATCAATTCAGGATGAACTGCGAGATTGCAAGGACTGACAGCGGTACAGAAAGCTTTGATTATTGATTCAGTAAAGAAAACGGATAAGTACGAAAGATGGAAAAAAAAAAAAGGCTTTGTCTTTGTGTGTGCTGGGGGAAAGAAACACAAGCTTCATTCTTCCAAACAAGCTGTTTGACAGGATTCCCAACAAGAGGGGCCACAGTAGTATCAGATTGGTGGTGTAATGGAAGTCTGCAGGGTGTTTTGCTTGAAGCAGAGGTGCTATTCTGTGATGTAAGTGATGTTTGTTTCCCCCCCAAAAAAATTGAAGACCCTTTTCTAGTAGTGTCTGAAATGGTTTAATCCTTCTTTCTTGTTTTCCCCTTTAGAGGCACATTCAGGTGATAAGAGATCGCGGCTTGGATTCATTGGTTCAGTGTGTACCTTGGAAATAGCAGGTGTATTTGTGTATTTAATATGTACGTGTTCTAGGGCTGTCAGTCCATTGAAATCTTTAATCGTGTTTAATCGCAAATTAATCGCACATTTTTTGTCTGTTCAAAATGTATCTAAAAGGGAGATTTGTCAAGTATTTAATACTCTTATCAACATGGGAGTGGGCAAATATGGTTGCTTTATGCAAATGTATGTATATTTGTATGACTATAAATCAATTAACAACACAAAACAATGACATATATTGTCCAGAAACCCTCACAGGTACTGCATTTAGCATAGACCATATGCTCAAATCATAACATGGCAAACTGTAGTCCAACAGCTGTCAGTGTGTCAGTGTGCTGACTTAACTATGACTTGCCCCAAACTGCATATGATTATCATAAAGTGGGCATGTCTGTAAAGGGGAGACTCGTGGGTACCCATAGAACCCATTTTCATTCACATATCTTGAGGTCAGAGGTCAAGGGACCCCTTTGAAAATGGCCATGCCAGTTTTTCCTCGTCAAAATTAAATGTAATATCGGAGCGTTATTTAGCCTCCTTTGCGACAAGCTAGTATGACATGGTCGGTGCCAATTGATTCCTTAGGTTTCATAGTTTTATATGATATCAGTGTCTTCAGCTTTAAAACTGAGCCCGCTAAAATCAAAAAGATTGCGTTAATGCTTTAAAGAAATTAGTTGTGTTAAAAAAAATTGCTTTAACAAGTTATTATTGACTGAACTTTGACAGCCCTAATGTCTTCATCTACCGAATCTGATAAGGTGGAGTTTTCATGGCTCACTATGATACTTTATTTGGTCTGTTTACCACCTGGACCTGGACCTCAGTAAACCATCTTTATCTGGGATGTTTTTTTTTTTTTTTTCCGAATTCAATTTAGAACTTTTTTGTTGCTTTTGTTGCTTTGTGCACTTTGGGCTGCTAGTACAAGATGTGGGACATCAGTCTATAAATACTGATGCGAGCTACTTCTGCTCGGCTGGATTGCCTCTCTCTGTCTCTGTCCCCCACCTCCACCTCCTACCCCCCACCTCTCTCTCTCTCCCTCTCTGTGACCGGGGTGATTATGGAGAGAGTGACTCTTGAGCCCAAGTAAGCTTGGCCTCCAGGGCCGACGGGGTGTGGTACAATGACATTGTTAAAATTTCCCCACGTGTTCGGCTTTGGCAATGCGAGGCAGCGAGGCAAAGCTAAGGCGAGATTGAGTCCTTGAACGGAGCAGCCTGAGACTCCCTGGTCCTGTCAGAGGCCCCTCCTGTTGCCGGTTTAACCAAAAGCATTGATCCCCCTGCTTGACTTGCCGATGTGGCCCCATGATAAGCGAGGATCCCCCCTCCACCACCACCACCACCACCTTAATCTGCATTTTACTCCGGCTCCAGCGATTGAGCGGGTATCTGGCTCTGCTTTTGATTGATGGATGAGGAGTGGGAGTTAACGAGAATATTATCCGAATTATTGCCTGTGATTGATAGCCATTATGACACATAAATTATAAGCATTGGCTCGGGTATAATACATTCTGAAATA
The DNA here is from genome assembly GCA_916700685.1 of Adelosebastes latens. Lineage (NCBI taxonomy): Eukaryota > Metazoa > Chordata > Actinopteri > Perciformes > Sebastidae > Adelosebastes > Adelosebastes latens. Next base: position 229,140 of record CAKAKR010063460.1, read on the forward strand.
TAGCCCAAATTAGAGACGCAGGTTCCAGCGCTATAGTGAGAGGGTTGAATCAAAAAAAGCTGTCATTAAATCGCAGAAAAGGAAAAGCCCGTCAATGTTTGTTGGACCTCGTTTCATTCCATTCTGTTTCTCACACCCACAGCGGCTCCTGGAACACACAGCTCTGTAATCTCTCTTCAGGCAGCGCCACAAAGATCCGTATTGAGCTGCAGTGGAGCAGCAGCTCCTCTGTCTCTCAGCCCTTAGATCTCCATCCCCTCCTCTTGTGTAATTTAGAAAAGAAAAAAAAAAAAATACGTTAACATCCCTCTGTCCTCTGCTTCTACCTCCTCTCCCCTGCTCTGTTGCCGCGCTCCTCTCTTCTCTCCCCGAGGCTCACCTGTGCAGTATATCACTAATGCCGGCAGGGCCATTATATCAATGGGCCATGGTCACAGTCTCCCTCTTCCTTTCCAATCTCTCCCTCTGTCTGTCCCTCCCGGTCTGTAATAAAACACTGGGCCCAGCGGTGGCTCTGATAGAGCTGTGGGATCACATTAGTGCTGCCCCTCCAAGAGCTTGACAGGTTGTCTATGGCCTCGTGTTGTCGTCCATGGTTCCCATTAGCAAGCTGCGTACGTGTGTGTGTGTGTGTGTGTGTGTGTGTGTGTGTGTGACGCGCAGCAGTCCATTCGGTAGTGTTATGGAATAAAATGAGATGAGCAGACACGGGCTCGGATGGAGTATATTTAGACATGTGCAGCGGTAAATACAGTGTGTCCATGAGGCTTTATAGGTGGTGTGTCTTTGCAAACATTTGCCGGCCGAGTCATATCTATGAAAGGTTTTTGCTCTAAACTGCTCTTTGTGTTTTGAGCAGAAATTGCAGACTGAATTCGGTGGTATTTCCAATTTACCTGCGACCTCATCCTCGCTGGCATTATTACTTTCACAGCAAACGTATCATCATTGTTTGTCTCTTAAATGTTATTGCCAAGTAATTTCACCAAAAGAAAAAAAAGGTAACGTCTGCACACTACTCCATGCCACAATATTTTTATTGACTACGTTTCCTGCTTGGATCTTCGTCAGGTCGTAGTGTTTGAAAAAGTGGAAACCACACCCATATTTATACATACTGTAAAGCACACCAATAGGCAAACAAACTCTATGATATCAGGTGTAGTTCAGCCAAAACACCAGCATGAAAAAAATATCAACAGACAATTCACAATTTGATTAAATACATAAACACAATACAAAAGCCATACTTGTAAATATCAGACTATTTATTTACGAACATTATGTCATATTCATCATTACACATATCATAAAATTCATCACCTACGTTCAAAAATATAACATATATATATATATATTACATATATATTACATAATACATTACAATACTTACTCGAAGGTAGAGGAAAAATAATATAGTTCTTACATGTACAATAATTGGGTTTAAAACATCCTTCTAAATAAGTTATCTATATCTCATCCCATTATGGAAACAAAGACACACGTCGTATAACTTTTTTTTTCATTTTACAAATATGTATGTCAGAATATATGAATGAGGACTGTCAATCGATTAAAATATATAATTGTGATTAATCACATGATTATCCATGATTAATTTGATTAATAACAAATTAATCACATTTCTTTATCTTTTAAAAATGTACCTAAAAGGGAGATATTTAAGTATAGTATAAGTATAAGTATGTAATACTCTTATCAACATGGAAGTGGACAAATATGCTGCTTTATGCAAATGAGTGTATATATTTACAACATATTAACAACAAAAAACAATGACAGATATTGTCCAGAAACCCTCACAGGTACTGCATGTAGCACAAAAATATACTCAAATCATAATATGGTAAAGGTCAGAGGTCAAGGGACCCCTTTGAAAATGGCCATGCCAGTTTTTCCTCGCCAAAATTTTGCGCAAGTTTGGAGCATCATTTAACCTCCTTCGCGACAAGCTAGTAAGACCTGGTTGGTACTAATGGATTCCAAGGTTAGTTTCATTGGGTGCCAGTATATTTGCTCTATCTTTACAACTGAGCCCGCTACAACCTCTGAAATCGCAAATTGCGTTAAAGAAATTAACAGCATTAAAACAAATTTATTTTAATGCGCTATTATTGCATAAACTTCGACAGCCCTAATATTAATATAACTCCATATATAGGAAGAGCCATCGACCACCATTATTTGCTTTAGAGAAACTATTTGATCTCATACTCTTGATTCAGACCTCTAGGTGTGAGAGTCTGAAGAGTGAACATATAGTAGCTTTCTCTTATGAGTAAGAAGGTATTTATATTCGCCTCATCATCTTGAGTAATTTCACCAGCCTGTCAGTGATCATTTAATAGAAGTAATGTAGTTCAAATCGTGCCATTGGCAGATGGGTAATTCTTTTTTGAAATATCACTCATTATGTTTCCGTCTTTATGTCTTTCTAAAAACACACCCACACATACAGTATAAACCTGGAGCCCACAATGCCCTGCCTCTCCTCTGACATGTACCTAAAGCAACCGCTCTGCATTAAATCACGTACTGGATTTTCCATAAGGGAGCCGAAATCATGTCTCGGCCCAGCGTATCGCAAGGAGGCACGTGACGCGTCTCGTCCGCGATCCCCTGGAAGCTCTCCTGTGTACATGCATCAGCTGCAATTATAATTTAACAGGAAAGCACATCCATTCGCACGGCTTCAGAGTCCCTGAGCAAAATAACAAGCTCGCTGCTATCACTCACATCTGTGGCTCGGCGTGATTAAATCCATGTTGTACAGTGAGTAGCTCGCGCGGGGGCCACTTTCCCCGAGCTTCTACATCAGTGCTAATTCATAGCAAATGGCCCCTTTATGGTTTCACCTTGGACCGCGCCGCCGCGATTAACTCTCCTCCCATGTCAGTGTTTGTCAGTCAACGGTGTCAAACTCTTCCGGCGAGAAATTCCAGAAAGAGCCCCCTACTCTCATTAAGTCCCACCACCCCAGCCCCCTTTTAAACTGCCTTCCCTCTCCTCTCATCTCCTCCCACCTCCCTCACATTCCCCGGCTCACCGGGCTTGGCCTGGGCCGGCTGTGCGGAGGTGGGAGCGCTTAGCAGGCTAAATCATCTGGCTCCCTGCCTTGAACTTTGCACTAACTAATTTATAGGAATGAAAGCGCTTCACCTCAAACGCTTGGCTCGTGTGGGACGCTTTGGCTACATAAGTCTAGTTTGAAAATGTTGCTTTGTTTGGATTCTATCTTTCTCATAGCATCGAGAGATGCATTTAACACGCTTAAGCGACTTTTGGCCTTTGTCTTGTGCTGACATTTAAATGATTGTTGATTTGTCAGACAAAACAACGGCCCGTGTATAATCGTATTTTAAACAGGCGGCGAGAGACGACTAAATTAAAAGAGCCTGATGTTGGACATTCTGCTTACTTATGAATCTGTGCTGTGTTTCCCCGTCAAAACACTGGCCAAGCGTCGGTAGCAGTAAATGAGGTTACGATTATTCAAATCTGATTATTCAAATCAAAAGATTATGATTATCTGAAACCTGCTAATTGGCCCTTGCCTCTGACAGAGCAGTTATGGGCATAAGCAGCAGCAGCAGCAGCGGTATAGCAGCTAAACCTTTCCTGCTCCCCGTGCCAGTGTGCTTCTCGTGGGCTCAGTGTTTGGCTCCGCTCCCCAGGCGGCTCCTCTCCTATGGATAGAGCCCAGCGTATGCGAGATGCTGCAGGCGGCTGCGGGCGGCTTATCCCCGCGCCTCTGCTCCCATACACGTCCCATCAGCCAAACTGGGACTGCCGGAGTAATCTTGTTAAGAATGGATGTTGTTATTGTGCGACTGGATGTGCATTTGGCTTCACGGTTAGCTGGGAGCACGTGGGCTGGAGCGGGAGAGACAATGGGGAGGGAGTTTTGGATCCGGGGTGGGGGGGGAGTGAGTGCCTATTTCGGGTACTTAAAAGATGACAGTCCTCAACCCTCTTCCTCCGCCTCCTTATTTCACTCCTCACTTCCTTCCCCAGTTCCTCCCTTTGGTTCCTCGCCCAGCCTCACACAACACAATAACAACAAAGCGGCCTCAGTAAACAGTGGATGTGACATTTACTTGAAGATCGGTGTCTTCACCTATAACAGGTATTAAAGATGATCATTATCATCACTGCTGAGTGGAAGGCAGAAGGTTGCTCACCTCAATCACACAGTTGACAATAAAAAAAAATAACACACACAAGAAGAATCAATGGCTCCATCCTTTTGCTCTTTTCTCTCCCTCAATGCAACCACTCCTAACTCTGGTATCTGGGTGCCAACAGACTGTGGCTTTGACCTTTCTCACAAATGAATTATTTCGGTTTAATGATCCCTTCTGCAGAAAGAACAAAAAAGAAAGCTGAAATAATAGCCACAGGAAGAGGGAGGGCAGAACGTAAAAAAAAGGGCAGCACCCACACACACACACACCCCGTACTTTATTCTACCTGTGAAGACACCTGTATCCTTCTAATAATGCCTCTTCCTTGTGTTTGTGTCTCCAAGGTGCATGCGATACGTCTAGCCTGAGTCTTATAAATGAACTGACTTCAAGGAAAAATACCCTGGATGTAACAAGCAGGTGGAGATGATGGAAACACGCACTACTCTGTGTGTGTGTGTGTGTGTGTGTGTGAAAGTGACACTTAGGTTTTTTTTCTTTCCTCCTCCAATGTTTGATTAATTCTTCTTTCTTTTTTCTGTCGGATCAGAAAAGGGGGTGGGAATTGGAGGAGAAAGGGGGGGGGTAGATGCATAAAAAATTCAAAACGTTATAATATAAAATCCAGATGAATCATGAATGCTTAATGGGAATCATAGCCGAGCGTGCAGGATGTTGAAATTGTTCTCAAAGAATCCTGGTGTATGTGCTTTGTCCGCCAGCGTCACGTGCACAAAGAGGGACACGGCATGTTACGCCGCCTCTCTCAGCCGCTCTGTCTCTCTCGATGGCAACGAAATGAGGTGCTGAGGGACGCTGAATAGAGGATGCCAGAAACATGTGAAAAGCTTTTAGGGGGTAGAGGCCGTCTGTTATCGAAGTCTGGCTAATTGCCTTTATCCTAGCCGCAACCGCCTGTTGTTGTGCTCGTGGATCGGACACGCACCGCTCGTCCATCTGATGAAATATTAACAAATCTTTGCTAACACCCGCTCTCCTCTATTGTGTTTTAATGAAAGGCAGAGATCCAAGAAAAACTTCTGCTATTATGAATAATAGAACATCCAATTAGTGTAACATCATCGCAGATGAGTTTGATGAAAGACCGGACTGGTGTAATGTTGGAGGAGTGTGAACATTTAGTTAAGTTATCAAAGTGTTTGAATGTGGAAGGGCTGTGTGGGTTCATTGCTTATGACTCCGTGTGACGTCATACGAGATTAAACCAGGGGAGTGATTTTTATTAACGATTACGAACAAGGAAGTTATTCTTAGCAGAACTTCAAGTTGTACTGAAGTTTGCATTTAAATGTGTGTGTTAGGGAATATAAACATGATCGTACTGCAGCTGTTTTGCATATTTTTGTTTTGTGTTTTTCAAAAGAGGATAAAATCATTTTTGTAAATATTTGTGGAAACAGCGTCTAAGCTCCCATGGCTGCAGTCGAATGAGATTTGAGATCCAGCATGGCTAGCAGACGAGCTGTTAGCTGACTGGAGAACATCACACTCGCTAAAATGTTGATACAAGACCCTTTTTTTACAACAGGCACATCAACAGCAACGTATCATCATACAACGGTTTGTATGATATGTTACAGAAAGCTATTTTGTTATTTTTTGTGCGTTTTCCAATGAATGTTCAGCAACACAAGCAATCAGTGCAACTGTGCAAGTCCTTGCTGTGTTTAGTCAACAAAACTACTTGGTTAGGTTTTGGAAAATATCGTGGTTCTGGTTAAAATAAGTGTTCGAAATACTGTTACTAAAAGGAAGTTTGGGGTCCCCTGCTGGAGCTGTTGCCCCCGCGACCCGACCCCGGATAAGTGGTTGAAGATGGATGGAAATACTGTTAAGTTTAGGCCAAAAAAAAAAAAAAAAGCCTTGGTTAGGTTTAGGAAAAACTTGAAAAAAACTATGAAAGTGACGTTACTTAAGTGCAGAATTTACGTGACAAATAAGTAAACGTTAACTTCTGGTTTCACACGAGACATGAACGACATTCTCCTGGGTGAAAGTCTGATGTTTTTAGACCCACCCATCCACCCCGACCTCCTCACTAGGCTGACTTTGTTGCTCTTTATATTATGCCACCTGTCCTGGATTACATACGGAAACATTGCATTATTTTATTTTTATTTTATTTATTCATTGCATTCTTTTCATAGCCATAGCATATACCAAATGTATGAGAACAGCTTGCGTACAGTAGCTTTGGTTATGTACCGTTTCGGAGGACATATTGTACGGTCAAGTTATATTCCACTCAGAAAAGTGGGAGCTAGCAAGCTTGGCTAACTAGCTCGCATTTAGAAAGTGGAAGCCTAGATTGCTAACATTAGCACTGATTTCCACTAGATGGTACTTTCCGGTCTTGTTATACGAACACCTGCTGAGTCACTGGCAGCTCATGCACACTTAGTGTTCAAATTACAGATGGGACTAAGCAATGGCTCACCATTTAGCTAGCTGTTTAACTGTCTGTGTGGCCATTTGAATAGTAGTGATATAACAAATACTGTACTTCTTTCTGCTCGCCCACACATAATTTGCACCAATGAAATTACAGTACAAACACTGTCAATTAGAACCAACAATTCACACCCACTGGAGAACACTATTGTAAAGGGCTTTTGGTCAGTTTTGAACAAATAAATGAATCAAGCTGTACTGATTTCTCAGCAATAATGAATTTTAATTCCACTTCAACTTTAAACACTATAAATAATTCAAATTATTATATTTAAATGCATAAACGACTTTGTTATAACAAAAAAAGAGCTAATCCATCTGCTAAGCTTATCCTGCTCAGGGTCACAGGGGGCTGGCACCTATCCCAGCATGCACTGGGCATGAGGCGGGGTACACTTTCACAGGCTGCCAATCTATCACAGGGCTCAACACACATTGACACATTCACACTCACATTCACACCTACAGTTTTAATTTACTACGTCCAGTTCATCAGTGAAGCTGCATGTAGCACCAATGTGCAGCCTTTAATGGTTCATGTTGTTTTTTTGGGCATGTTTTTGCCAATATAATTTAAAATAGTGCTGATTTCAAATCAAAATAACAGCTTAATTTGCTATTCACTTGTGCGATTAAGAATGCCATTTGAGTGCATTGAACCTGATGCATTGAACTGGATATCCAAAAATACAACACAGTCAACAATATTATCCTTTGAGGAAATTCTCTTTAAGTGCAGAGCAGTGAAATCAAGAAGCGCAAAGATACTTTAAATTTCACAAAAAAAGCGAGGCGTCGTGTCTTGGAGGGAAAACCCCCTCAGTCTCATGAGATGACTCTCCTCCTCGCCTCTAAGAAGAGGAACACTCTGCCAAATGGCACGGTGCCCCTTTATGTTACTTTCTGTGCTTCATCTGCGTCACAGAGACGCGCGTCGCTGCTGTTAGCTGATGAAGACGGGGAGCAGCTGTGGTGAGGCAGCAATATTTTAATGGCTCCACAGATCTTTGAATGGTTTGTCATCGGGGGGGTGAAAACGACCTGGGCCAACCCCAGAACCATTGTAGCCTTCCATCTGGATGGAGGCAGTCACACAGGTCCTCATTTCCCTCCATCTCAATCTGTGCAGCACTCCCAGTGTTTACAGAAGCCGGCGCCCGCTTGAATCACCACTTGCCAAGACGTGGCATGTTTATCAGTGTGTCTCCGTGCGCGCGGGAACACGCGCGCGCATAAACACAGACGCACGTGCGAGCGCAAACACACATTGTCTGTGTGTCTCATTGAGTGGCCAGATAAGAAAAACATGACATTATCTGTTTTGGTGTGTCTGTTGTACCTGTGCACACACACACACAAACACACACAGCACCCATGTGTCCACACAATGTGTGCGCAGTCAAAATGCTAATGTCATATCTGCCTTGATGACCTTCTCTTCTTTGTTGGTGCCCTGTGTTTTTATAAATACCGTGCTGATATCCTGGGATGTGTAATTACCGCACCGCGGCAACGCGATGCCTCTTTATTAGTTCTCTGACAATGGCTTTCCTCGTCACCGCTGAGTCCTGTCTGTGTGTGTGTTTTAATGTGTGTGAGGCTCTTCTGTTGTCCTGTTTACACAGCTGAATCCTACAGTACACTTGTCCTCATTGTACAGTACAATACACGCTGCTGCTCCCACACCGCCTGCTATAAAGACAATGGATCAAGTGTATGATCTCGCTTCTATTTATATATGTCAGTTTAGCTCAACAATAGTCATAATATCCATAATATCCCATTTATTATCCAGTTATTCATCTACAGGAGCGTCTCAGAAATGATCCCGGGGGATTCATAAATGGATCACGTAACACGTAGATGGAAATAGGAAGGAGGGATTTAACTGAGCAGCTACCTCTGTATTACCTCAACAAATACCGCATCAGATTAATTCACATCCAGGATCTTTGCACGAGCAATAATATGTGTGCGAACGTTTCAATGCAAAAAAAAAAAAAGAAATTGGAGTGGGATTCCTGCCTTTGTTGGTTGCATCACCGGCGTGGAGGGAAAGAGCATGTCAGAGAGGTCTCTGTGAATACGTAATGGGATCCCACTCTGCACGGTTTTGTCGATAAGGATCACACTCCCCAGGTTCGACTCCGGGGGATTAGGGCAGAGGCCGTTTGATCTCGGCGGTTTTGCATAAAAATCACAAGACTCCTGAATCCTGTGGCAAAAAAAAAAGGAGCTGAGTAAGCTAATTGGGGAGATGCTGCTGCATGCTGGGATGGACACGCTGTAGCTTTCGCGTAGTGTCCTCAAGATGCCTTTGACAACGCCGCAATTACAGTGAAGTCAGAGTGCTGTGTTAATGATGCTTTCAGAGTGCAGGAGAGTGGAGGGGTGTTTTGAGTCATGCGGCAATCGACACGCCGTGCTTTCAAGTCGACGCACACACACACTGAATAGTGCAAATAGCAACTTATTTCAATCACAGCAGGCAACCAGAGAGGAAACTAAATGCGTGTCCATCCTCAAACAGGAGTCTTGGTCAGCCTCAAAGTGTATCCTGGAACGCTTCCGGAGCTGCGTTCAGGGTCCCCTTCGCATCAAATCCACGTGCGCCTGAGCAGCCGACACAGCGAAAGCAGAGAGAGGGGTGTGCCGGTTACGGAACATAATTGCTACTAATGACCATTAGGAGTTTGGTTTTCATCCTCCAGGGGCCGTGGAAAAGGCCTTTCGTCTTATCAGTTGATTAGAAGCAAATAGACGGGGCCGGATCCTGCATATTAAGTAAACAGGGGGCTAAAACGGCATTGCTCTATCAGGGGAAAGCCTAATGGAGTGGCGGGGAGCTCATCCTCCGCTAATGCCTCCGAGTTCTAACAAATGGACACAAACCCCTGCTCCACTTGTCAAATATTGGACTCATTTTATTTCTCTCTACCGCCAGTTGAAATTGTATCTGTAAAAACACAAAAAAAAAATCTGCTTGGGGCTTGGACTCAGTTTACTTTCCTGCTCCTAACAGCAGAATGCTGTAGACCTTTGTGCTGCTCTGTAGTGAAGGCACTTATGCTTTTCCAGCAGCAGCGCTGGCATCCAACTGTCAGCGATGGCAGCAAAGTTGTTTTTTCCTCTCCGTGGATTCATTTGCATTATGCAAATGAACAATTGATATGGATCTTCTCCCCTCCGATGAACATTTTGCACAGCAATTTGCCAAGCAAGTAATTACTTATTGATAGAATGATATTACACAGGAAATTGTTGTATAAAATGGCAAAACTTGTCTCATTGAAATGGGGGCAAAAAAAATAATAACAATAATACAATTAGAAATCATCAGTTAAAATGGACATGGGTTACGGAGGCTCGCACTCATCACAGTCATGCTCATTGCATGCGTTCTCTTCACCGCCACCTGTGGTTGCACTCTGGGCTCGTGGCTCTGCATTTTAATTAATTCCAAACATTATTAAGGGTACAAATTCACCGTCTCACTCGGCTGCTCGGCGCGGTGCAGTCGAGCTGCAGGAGTATCAGCAATTATCCATATTGGGATGGAATATTTATGCTGTTTGTGTAACCTGCATGTCACATTGTGTCGTGCAGTGATGAAGCGTTTTTTTTCCCCCGGTCCTAACATGGTGAAACTGAATAAAACAAAACAAATTCATTTGCCAAATAGTTTTGTTTGATTTACAGTAGATGATGAATCAAAACAACAGCGGAGTATTGCAAAAGGGAAAAAAAATAGTTTTCAACATTAGTTTATTTAGATGGACATCATGTTATGGGTTATACATGTGTTCAGTTTGTTACAACACCATATTCCCTCTGTTGAATTATAAATCACAGGCTGGATTCAAAACTGTTTACCTGCATTCAATATTATATTTTTATTTAATTTATTTATTATTATTATATAAGGCTCGTTTTCAGCTCAGTGCTATGGCAACATCAAAGCAATCAAAGGCATGCAGCATTCCAACACTGTGACCTCTGGTAACCTTGAGAAAAAAAGAAAAATAAACATGAGTCACCCAAGTCAATAAAGCAATTAATATCACACCATTAGGATCAGTGGTCAGTCACATAAACTCTTTTTTTATTATTTAATCTAATTTATAATCAGAGTTCCATTTCCTTTTGTCTGTTTCCACCTTAATTGCAGAAAAACATTATTTCCCAACGCGTTGATACCAGTGTGTTTGCTTCAGTGCCATTCCGGCTCTAATATCGAGCATCTCGAGAGATTGGCACCTGGAGGAAAACAGAAAAAGGGAAAAGAAGAAGAAGACGAAGAAAAAAAGAGAGGCCTGTGTGCAGCTGCATTTTCTTCCTCAGTAATCGAATCCCTCAAAAGGGGCCCATTTTTCTTCATCTCCCCAGGTCCACAGGACCTTTAAACAGAGCAAGGCGCCAAAAGAAGGCGCCATAGAACACAATTATAATTCCAATATAGTCTTGTAAAGAAAATGTAAACAGATAGCCGGGCTGCAAAGCTGCCCCCATTTTCCCAGAAGACTGGTAATAAAGTAGAAAAGATGTAATACTGGAAGAGGCTTTTTACCCTCCTGTCCTTTTCTCACTCCAGAAATTGAAAAGTGTGGCTCTCTGCGATGACACTGGTGGAAGAAGGGGGATGCTCTGAGATTTATGGGAGATTTAAAGGGGAGGAAGAGGAGGGTGTGGGTTTTAGCAGAGGCGTTAATGCGGTTGTGCAAATGTATTCTAATGCACAAGTATTGATAAGAATTAACAGTGGTCTGCAGCGCTGGTGGAGTCCCTCGTTCCAGTTCAACTATGCATGTTTTGTCACAGGCTTAATTTCAGAACTCTCCAGACTCTGACAGGGGACAGCAAACAAGCCAGCGACCCCTCCAGAGTGCTAAACAAGAGCAAATTGGTGGCAAATTTTGATTTGTAAGAGCGTGCCGCTTTCATATTGGCAAATCTTGAATTCTCCGGGCGAGACATTTTTTATAGCCCTTCCTATAGTTTCCTCCTCTCTTGAATATTCCGTTTGTTGTGTGCCGTCTTGGGGGTAGCATTTTTTTTTTTTTTTTTTTTTTTTTTTTATTGAGTTTATTCTCCTATCATTGCGAGGCAGAGGAAACAGCAGTGGGCTGCTCATGATAATTTCCTGGCAGCGGTTGCAACTGTCCTAATAATAATTACTGGTAGTGGGAGCTGCTTGGGCACACAGCTTAAGGGCGGGCAGGACGGAATTGTGGCACAGCAGTCATCGTGCTTCAGATCGTCCATCATTTATTCATCAGAAAGTCCTGTAACAGTTTTATAAGGTCAAGAGTGTCGTTTGTAAAACGCCGTTGATGGATTTTATGCCATTTTATGTAAAGTATTGTGATATTCTTTAGCAAAACAGTTCACAATCCAACCAAAGTCTGCTATTGTTTTGAGCCATAAGGGCTGTGCGGGTAAGATCTCGTGGCGTGACCTTTAGCGTTACACTGCGAATGCAATCTGGTACTCACTTAGCCTGGGAGGAGAAGAGGCTAGTGGGATGTATGTGACTGGCCGCGCTGTTCCCCACTGAGTGTAAATCACAGCAAGAAAGAGAGAGGCATGGACTTTTTTGTGAGTGTGCACGTATGAATATGTGTGTGTGTGTGTGTGCCCTCCTTGTTGTCTCTCTGTGTGTGTGTGAATCGCAGTCCGGGCCAAGAAGCAGTAAGGCCCGGCAGGCCGGGAAGGCGTGGAGGAGTGGGGGAGGGAGGGAGGGAGGGGTGTGACAGTTTAGTGTGAGAAGGGGAAATGGCATGGTGCTGCTGAAGCTAGTCATCCGTCTGCTGTGACACCCAGCGTGCATGGAAGATGTCCCCGGGACTCGGCAAGGCAGAGAGGAAGTGTGGTCGTGCAGAGGAGTGGGCGGCAGAGTGGAAGTGTCATCCTCTCTGTAAGTGTCACTCTGTCTCTGGTTCCCTGTCTGTCTGCGGCACATGGTCGCCGTGTATCTTTGCTTCGCACTTGCTGTCGCTTTTCAAACGTTCGACCACGCAAATGCACAAACATTGTTTTAACCTATTGAACCCTGGGCTGCTTCGACACCCCTTTTTGTACAGGCCTGTGGCAGTCACGGCAGGGCTTTGCTGGGTATGCTATATATTGTCACTTGTAACATCCAGTGGGCAACTCCCATTTAGAGTCAAATAGACCATAAAGCAGGGGATGCTTTAGGGCGTGGCTACCTTTTGATTGACAGATCGCTACCACGGCGTTGTCCGGTCTGGGAGTTGTCTGTGTTTTCATCTTAGGAATTTCACAGTGTGTTCTCAGTTCGTTGAAATTAATTGTAACATTTTGATCGCCTAAAAATGTCTTATTGAGCATTTGGTTGTATTTAGCTCCACCCTCATCGTGTCACTTCTGGTTGCAAAAAACCAAGACGGCGACGGCCAAAATGCCAAACTCAAGGCTTCAAAGCGGCAGTCCACAAACCAATGGGTGACGTCACTGTGACTACTTCCACTTCTTGTATACAGTCTAAGGTTACATCTTTAACACCAATCGTTGAGAATGTGAGGACTTGAAAACGATCAAATGACAAGAAAGTAACATATAATTAGTTGAAACATCCAATTTTTGCCACTCCATGTGGTAGTAGGACAATTACAAACCTTAAAAATAGACCAAACCTTGACAATCATTGAAAGTCATTACGTCTTGTATGGATGTATGTGTCCAGATACACCACATCCACTGTGTTTTCAATGAATGCAGTCTGCAAAACATATCGTTCTTGTCCGAAGTGCTCAACACATAATTGTGATTTTCTACTTCTCAAGGACTTGTAACACAGGTTGCATTTCATTAAAGACATTAAGACAAGTACAAGGTTTTGAGCCTAAACCAGCTTTTTGTCTGTTACAAAGGTAAACATGTCTGAGTGTTTTTCAGCAAACAGAACTTTACTTCTAATGTAATGGAGTAGACATTTTGAGGGGAGAGATCTACATCGTTGTGAGTCCTTGGGAGGCAGAAAACACTCCAACAAAACAATTCCAAGAAGGCCATCCCATCTATCAAATGGATAAGATGAAGGGTAACTCTTCTGAGACACTTTTGTTAATGAGTTTTTTTTATTTCATTTATTTATTTATTTATTTATTGGCAGGAGACAGAGAAAAAAAGTGGGATGAAAAAGGTCCAACGAAGGAATAGAATGGGGGACATCGTGGTTGTGTGGCATGCATCTCATTTACTACTAGCTGCTGGGTAGCCACAGTTGGAAGAAGCTTTTTTATGGAGAAAAAAAATATCAAACTATTTGAAGTTGTTTGGGTTTTTGGCCTTGCTTTGAATGTCCACAGGTTTTAAGCACACAACAAATATATTTTTTACAGCATCAATACAGTATGAATGGATAAAGCAGAGTGCCCTCGAAGAACCAGAACCATGTTGAAAGGACATTCTGTCAAATAATATATTCATAAAACAAAACAAACACAGTCATAATATTTTCTTATTTCCATTTGAGATGAATATGTAGTGTTTAAAACCAGGGTTCCCATCATGCTATAGGTGATGTAACATGAAGACAGTGGGTTCCACCTGAGCAACCAACACATAACTAATGCTGCATTAGCAACTACAATTTCTTGCTTACTTTTGATACGGAAAATAAAAAAATAAAAATGTATTGTGTAGTGGAGGAAGTACTCAGATCCTTTACTTTGGTAACAGACGTATTTTGTATTATTCAAAATTATACATACTTAGAGGTAAATGTACAGAAAAACTGGCAGCGAAATGTATTTAAAGTATCACGAGTGAAAGTACTCTATGCAGAATGGTCCATTTCAGAGTGTTATATTATATTATTGGAATATTATTATCTATGCATTAAAGCTATAGTTGGCAATCTTGAGAAACCATTAATGGTACCATAGATATTTATAAGTATCCAACCGAAAAACCCAGCCCATTGGTGCCAACTCTTTTCCGATGAAAGTAGCTAGCAGCACTAGCTCCAAAAGTCACTAAATTTAGCGAGGAAGTTGGCAACACTGACAGTCTGTTGTTTCAGGCCTCCCTCCAACACCGCTCAAACAACGAACATGGCTATTGTTAGTACTCATAGATGTCAATCTAGCAGCGTGTGGAAGAGTCTGGTGACGCGCAATGAGTGCACGGGCAGAGTGTGATTAAGTAGACAGGCAGGTAGGCTGTCCAAACATTTGGCCCAATTTAAATGATTGGACGGGCTTACTACAGTCCTGTGACAGCCACAGAGTCAGAACATTTGATTTTTGTGGTCGGGATGTATAACAAAACATGTTTTAAATTACCAACCCCAGCTTTAATGTGTCAGCTGTTATTGTTGTAGTGGATGAGCCAGAGCTCACTTTAATGGCTATATATAGTGTAGTTTACATACGGTAATTTAATCTGTAACATATTTTGTAAACTCGGTATGTTTTAGATGTACAATTTTAATTTGCAAAGTAATTAGCTGCTGTCAAGTAAATGTAGTGGAGTAAAAATTGCAATATTTCCTTGTGAAATGTGGTGGAGTAGAAGGATAAAGTGGCATGAATTGCAAATACTCAAGTATGTTTTTTTTTAGATACTTGCACTTTACTTAAGTGCAGTACTTGAGTATGCAGGTAGTAGTAGTTTCCACCTAAGCAGTCACGTTATGTCCCACAGTATATGTGTGCGTATGTGTATATGTGAAAGATGAACTGGGGTCAAAGGGTAAATCATTCGTCCGAAGCAAAATTTTAACTTATTCCCTAACATTTCGTGATGTCCCCACCGCCCACTTTCCCTCATTACAAGCACTAGTTATTAATGGCGTTACCTTTGGTATCAAGTCTCTCGCAGTGGGTGACCCAGTTGGGAGAGGGAGAAAGACAAAGAGAGACAGAGAGACTGAGGGGGGAGCCAGAGTTGCTGGGATTTTAATGGCTCCTGCTTGCCAAGTGCGGTCATGAGCCTCCATTGCACAGACAAGGCCTAATCAAAAGCCCCACACGGTGTGAGTGACAGCATCAAAGTGCATCTGCATACTGCGGGGAATCCTCCCAACTTTCTGATTTCTTCACAATTAAAGTGAATGGAAACGCACGCTGTGATGATGATTCCTTCCTCCTCTCTCTCCTTTTTTTTCCCTCTTTCCTCCCGTAAACAACATGAGCGCTTATCCCGTTCGCCTGTTATGTTTGTGTACATTATTTCCCCAACCCTCAGGAGGCCCAGAGGAGGAGAACGGGGGGGATTAAAAAGGGGAGAGAAAGAGCTGAGGAGTGAAAATGTGGAAAAGACACCAAGAGAAACGCTGCTGAGAGCGAGAGGGGCTGTATTTTCACACCATTACTGTTTGTAGAGCGTTTTAGCACCCTGAGTAATTACGCTATGTCAAAAAAAAGTGTTGTGCTGCTGCATGAAAACATCTTTCTGGAATACGACAGCGGGACCCACAGCAGTAGCGGTTGACCAACAAACTATAAACACAACTTGAATGATTTTCCATGGTTACAGTAGCTTGTGTTTGTTTAGAGGCATTACAGTATCTTTCTTTTACATGTTTTGCCATAAACATTTCACACACTACAGACTCATCAAAAATATATTTTTTGGGGAAGGGGTAGGAAGCAAAAATCCCCAGCAGGATAAAAATTTATATGTCAGGTTTATACTTTTCCATCCCTCCCATTAGCCGATTGGCTACTCGAGTGCTGCTTCCTATCAAGGGAACTGCAAAACTCTGCACGAGCCAGAATGATGGAAATTACTTTTCTGGCTTTCTCCATGTGGCGCTACTATAAAGGCCAGGAGTGTATTTCAAATGTAATTGAGTTTGGTGCGTTCACAAAGGCGAAAATTACGTGTTTGTGACCAAAACGATGCACAATTTTTCGCTTTCGGATACGAGGCCAAACTTTTAGCATATTCACCTCCTTCCAAAAAATTCCCCTGGAACTGTTTGTTAATGTTATGTGATTGGTTTTGTTTCATACCTGCGTCCTCTTAGACCTTCCGGTTCCCCCCTTTCTCTCCTCTCAATGTGACTCCTCCATTTGGCTTTGATGTTATTAAATGAAAAGGTTGCGGGGAGGATACTGGCGCTCGCTCACAGCATCGCACTTGGGAACACACCAAATGCAATTTCTTTTACTGCCTAAATGACAATGACGACCTCGCGGAGCGAATGCAAAGTTAAACTTCTATTCGTCACAAGCTCTTAGAGATTATTCCTGATCCTGTGACGTCCTTTTGTTTTTTCATCCGCCCGTTACCGACAGCGCGGGTCAATAGGTTTGGCCACCCCGTTTCTGAGTGTGTAAGCATTTTTGCCAGCATCTGGAGCGACTAAATGGATATTGGAAGCTGTTGCTGGAGCCGAAAGAATGTTGGACAACGGTGGAGATTGATGAGTGTTTGGGCGCTTTCCCCGTGACCCCACCGCATCTGGCAGGAACAAAGTCAGGCAGGTGTGACAGCCAGCATCCATCTACTAGTCAGCTGTAATAGGGAGGGGGGCATTTGTACACACACAAACACATGCACGCTAAAGCTTGTGTTTTCTACACATTTTAGCAAGCAAGGACGCACACACACACACAAGCTTGTAAGTGAAGAATGCACATTCAGGCACACACACACACACACTGGCTCAGAAAAAAACAAAAAAAGCCTTCCTGGCAAGCTCCACTGTGTGTCTTTCCAGGAAGGAGTCGTTTTGCGACGCTGACTTGATTCAAATGTGCAGTGCTCTCATGTCTTATTACGGGAGACAAATGACATGTCGTACAAACACGGCGTCCCCGCTCGTTAGCTCCGGACATGACAACCATCAGAACATGTAGCTGTGTCCTCTGCTGCTGTCTGAACATGTGAAACACAGCACACACTGTGTTACTGTTGATATATCAGAGGGATTTAGGGTTTCAGTTAAATAATAATAAGTGTAATTTCTGGTATGATAGAGGTTCCTCTCTGACCATAATCTTTTTGTTTCAAATAATGTTTTCTGTCAATGAACACTAATAGACAGCATGTTGTTCTTGGGGATGGTTGGTAGTGTGAGTGGGAACAATGGACCAGCATACAGGTGCTGATTTTCCAGAAAAAAAACTAAAATTAGATTAAGCTCAGCCCAGCCACAAAAAGGAGAAACATAAACCATTTCATTAGGTTTATCACTTTGGGTCCTCTGCAGACAACTAATGAGAAAAAAAAAACCTTATGGTACACAAAACACTGGCCTTCCTCCATTTTCCTGGAGCGTGAAACACAGACCAACCAGTTTGCTGTCTCCCAAAACCTTTTCTACCCTGTCACCTGATCTCTGTGGCCAATCAGAGAGGATCTCTGGAATTAGTGCCACTTAAACTCAGGTGCCATCAATCTCCCCTCGTTTAGAGTCAATTGGGAGTCAAATGCACTTTGACAAAAGATAGTAATCAAATTTGCCCTCTTAAAAGGCATAAGCAAAACATACATAATGTTAGTGAAGTAGAAAAACAAGTAAACATTCCCTTCTTTGGAACTGAGTAACATTAAAGCAGCAAAAATGACCCAAAATAAATTTTAAAGGGGAAGTGCACTCCTTAAACGGAAAGGCAGGTTAGGGAGTTAAAGTCCTCCTACAGAAAACCTGTGTGAGCAGAAAGACTGAAGACAAGTGAATAAGCAATTCTCAAACAACACAAGTTAACAATTCATATAAATGTTGAACAGAGGAGCGACAGGAATGTGCACCTTCTTCTCAGCATACATACCAACATTGACTCAAGGAAAATACATATTGGGAGTTGAGAAAATAAGCTGGACACCATGTTTTAAGGGTTGGTTCAACCAAATTACAAAACAACAAACATATTTTTCATTCACCACTAGTGGTATCATGTAATTTTGGATTTATTTGCCCATATTTCTCAATATAATGAAGACACATTAAATTTTGTTTGTGAAAAATAAAAGAAAACATTAAACAAGAGCAACATCTCCATCAGATAGATACAGTGACCCTGTTGTTCTTGTTAATAATAATGTACAGAGCAGCAACCAGGACATTATTTCTGGAAAAAAGTATTTTTAGAAATGTCATTCCCTTTCAATCAAATTGTGTCAATCAGTCCAAAATACATACAGAACCACATTTTTCACTGTCACCAACTTAAAGCTAGGGTTGGTAATCTTCAACAATATTTGTGTTATATTTGTTGAAAATATCTTTACATCCCGACAGCAATCAATACATCAAATGCTGTGACAAAAAAATAAAAATAAATCATCAGTTATCGGCTGTCGCAGGAATGTAAGAACCCTGTCCAATCATTGCATTCGGGCCAAATGTAATGATTGGACGGCTACCTAACTGTCTACCTGAGCCTAATCTGCCTGTGCAATCATTGCATGTAATCAGAGTCTTCCACAAGCCGCTAGCTTGCCAGCTGTAATAATCATGTTCGTTGTTAAAGTCTGTACTGATCATTTGGGGGAGTGGCTTTGGAGGGAGGCCTGAAGGGACGGACTGTCAGTGTTGCCGACTTGGTGACTTTCTCTCTAGATTTAGGGACTTTTGGAGTTAGTGCTGCTAGCTACTTTCATTGGAAAAGAGTTGGCAACACTGGGCTCGGCTTTTCGGTTGGATACTTTTTAAATCCAGTGTACTCTTGCTAGTTTCTCAACTTTACCAACCCCGGCTTTAACACACAAAACCCAGCAGGTGTTACACTCCTACACACACTTAATTCCAGCCCAGAGGGATCCACAGTGTCTATGACTGGTTGCCATAAGTTAGTAGTCTCAACACCTCCTCATACCAACCTGTCACTGAAAGTACATCTTTAGAATTCCAAATGTAAGGATTGCTACATATAACTATATTCCAGTTAGTTTTGTATTATACCTCTGGCACTATCCACCTCAGCTGCTAATATGCACTACTGAGCTGATGACTCCAAATCATATCTAATTAAGGACACCACATCAGATCACTTTCAAACAAAGTTTCTGGATCATACATGTGCATGTATATGAAAATCCCTGGAAGATATTTAATACGTTGAGCTGAATTTAAGCCCAGCCAACAGCTAATAATGCAGCCTGAGTACTATTTTTTAAAGAGGAACTTAACACTGCATTATAGCTTGACCGCTTCCAAATTACCATTTGTATGCATGGCATATGATGTTTTCAGGGCCGCCCCCCATCGCTCTAGGTTTAGGGTTCAACCCCTTAGAAGCCCAGCGCTAGCCCGATTAACCACAACACACATCACAATGGTTTTATTTATTTTATTAAATGACTCTATTTATTATAATACAAATAAACAATTGGTCCCTGATATTGTTGGCTTAAAAGTGTTTAATGAGTTTCACTACGGCAGGAGTTACAGTGCTGAAAAGTGTATTTATTTATTTATTTGTTCATTTGTTACTTCAATGCAGAAAATGAGGAAGGCCGCCCACCGACAATTTTTGTTTTTATTTGGCGACCAGTGTCCCCCAGAAGGTGGCGTCCTACGCAACCGCCTATATGGCCAATGCCTTAAGCCGGCCCTGGATTTGTTTGGGGTCAAGTGGACTGAACTGCTTAATTTCTCTGGAAAAAAATAATGATAATTAAATAATGACTTCTGTTGCAATGAGCACTATAAAATAAGACCAGGATCAATAGACGCAATAAAGTGACAAAAGTACAGGTAATTTACTAACTCAAAAAAGTGGATTTTAGTGTTGAGTTTCTCTTTAAATGTTGCCTCTCTGTTAGTATCACAGCCAAGAAGAGTAAATGTGTTCCCTACAATTGATTTCCATAT